>VZTG01009501.1:120082-139481 GCA_013397845.1 Melanocharis versteri
CAAACCGCGTGTGGGGAAGGAGCCGTGTATGTGGAACAAACCGCGTGTGGGGAGCAAACCGCGTGTGCGGAAGGAGCCGTGTGTGTGGAACAAACCGCGTGTGGGGAGCAAACCGCGTGTGCGGAAGGAGCCGTGTGTGTGCAGCACGCCCCCGAATGCCGCAGGTTCCACAGGCGGGCCCCAGCGCGGCCCCGCTGCCCGCCGGAGCGAAGGCCCGGCCCGTGCCCTGTGCCCTGTGCCCAGCGCCGGCTGTGAGCTGGGCGCTGCCGCTCACCGCTCACCAACAAATCCTGCCTGGGTCAAGTTTTCAGATCACGAGGAGAGGCTGTCCGGAAGCGACAGGGAGGAGGATGAGGACGATGTCGAGGCAGCCCTGAAGAAGGAGGTTGGCCAGATCCGTGCCTCCACGGAGCAGAAGCTGCGGCGGTTCCAGTCGGTGGAGAGTGGTGCCAACAACGTGGTCTTCATCAGAACCCAGGGCATAGGTGGGACTTCAGCTGATGCTGAGTAATGCAAACTGCTCTGAGCGCTGTCAGTAAAAGGCCACAGAGTGTGGCTTCCAAGTAACACGTGTATATCAAACAAATACCTTTCCATTTGACTGTGCTACTGAATTTTGTTGTTAGTGAAGAAGCTAAAGGTAGAGGAAACTGCTTCGACAAAATAATCTTTGATTCTCTAGTTTTGGTATGGTAAAACAACACTTTACATAAAAGGATTTGAGGCTGACGGCAGTTGCAGCCAAGTTCCCAGCGTATTATTTAGAAGGAGAAGAAGAGAGATAATGCCTTCAATTTGTTGCTCATACCCATCTGTTTTTCTTGTAGAACCTGAGAACCTGGTACACCATATACTAAAGGATATGCACACCACTAAAAAGAAGAAAACAAGAGTCATTCTGCGCATGCTGCCCATTTCTGGAACTTGCAAGGCTTTTATGGAAGATATGAAAAAATACACGGAAACGTTTTTTGAGCCTTGGTTTAAAGCCCCCAACAAGGGTACTTTTCAGATTGTTTACAAAGCTCGTAATAACAGCCATATGAGCAGGGAAGAAGTAATTAAGGAATTGGCAGGTATGTATGGATTTCACACGAAACAGAACAAGTTCACATGCACAAGTATATTGCATGCACAACACAGGTCAGACTATTCAAAGTGGCCATAATAGGCATACACATTTGTTGCTTAAAACCTGTATGTTGAATTCTAAAAGCTTCTCTAAGACTTAAAAAAAGCTTGACAACAGTATTCCTTATTGGTGTTGATGCCCTAAGAGACAACAAGCAGAAAAGAGAACAGTGTGAAGTATAATCTGTAATATCAGTTATATGTGATTTGAAATAGCTGCGATTAGACTTTCTCTCTGGATGCTGGATTGAAATAATAATGTTACTATTTCTTTTGAATATTTGGCTCATAAAATAGCTTCACCTTACTCGAGTATTTTATTGAATGGATGAAAATTACAAGAGAGGAGGCAAGATCCCCCTCAGTTACAGCCAATTATTTTTGTAATTGCTTAAAATAGCAGAACAGAGCAGGAGTCACAGAATGTACCACCAGGAGGACTGAAATAACTGAAAAATTATCCCACTGCAATTACTGAGAAACAAGACATGCTTATGCTCTTAAACAATTATCCCAGCATCTTTTAAATTGCATCTTCTTTTACAGGAATTGTGGGCAGCCTCAATCCAGAAAACAAGGTTGATCTTAATAATCCACAATACACAGTTGTGGTGGAAATAATAAAAACCGTGTGTTGCTTAAGTGTGGTGAGGGACTATGTTCTGTTCAGAAAATACAATCTACAGGAGGTGGTGAAGAACAACAAAGAAGATGCACAACAAAACCCATCAAGTGTGACAGAAGAACAGAATTCAGAGGTAGTTGAAGCAGAAACTGAGGAGAAGGAGAAGAGCTCTAAAGAAGTAAAAGAAGAGAGCAAGAATCAAAGTGAAATAGAATCTGAGCCCAAGGGGAATGATGCTCTGACAGTGTAGAAAATGTGATATAAGGGAAAGGTAAATGTAATCCAAACATATAAAAAAGTTGCCCTAGAGTTCTGAAAGGGTGTTGGAATGAGGAGAGGGGGTTTTGTTTTGGAATCCTGGTTTTAAAATCCACGTGTGTAAGAATTTTAATGCTCGTTGCAGGTGGAACTGACATTACAGCAGATGTAAGGGTGCTCAAGAGTGCATCACCTTTCTGGCGAAGCTTGTGGTCCTCCTGCAGCTTTGTTCTGCATTTCCTGTACCTGGCATGAAAAGCAGGAGTCTGTGCATGTGTATTTAGATGTGGCCATCATGACATGTATGGACTCTCCTTTGTTATATCTGGAGGCTACAGAAGCCAAAAGGCAGCACAAAAGCAGCTCTGAGCAGTTATTGACAGAAGTGAGAGATCTGGAAAAGACAGTTGGTTGTAGAGGGTTTTGGGAAGGAAGTGAGCTGGCAGCTGCAGAACTTGGTAACATTTTTCTGTGTGAACAACAGAATGAGGTAAATCTGGTAATTTGATGGGGGGTTTTATACATGTATTTGTATATACACCAGGATATGCTGTCTTGAAATGAATGGAAAGAACTGTTACGATATATATAAATACTTGAGTATTACGAGATGATTTAGAGTAACAGATTGGACTGTTCTAGAACAGTGGAAGTACAGTGCAGGCATTGCAGATGGTTTTATCAAAAACTACGTGTGTGTTTACATTAGCTGTGTATGCAGCACTTACTGGTTTTTAGTAAATGCTGTAGTCACTGAATGGAATCCTTTTGAGTAATTTCCTGCAAATAGCCTTTTGCTGCTCTTTCCAAAGACTCAATCCTTGGGGGATTTTATAAAGTGTTTCTGGTTTTATTTTTTTTTCTGAAGTCTCAAAATTTGAATTTAAATACTGCTTGGAAACTTCTTATGAAAGAAGCTCTCCATTATACTATACTAGATGAGGGGAATTAAATTTTAATTTTTGGTACAATTTTAGCTTTATGGTATTAATTTTGTTTTAGATTGAAAGTAATGCTAGTGCATCATTCTGTTGTCTTGTTACAGTGGACTGTCCCTGTGACTCCTAAAAACCAACCAAAACCAGTGCAGCTATAACTTGCTTTCCAACAGGGTTTTGATTATGCTTCCTGTACAACTTTCTAGCTTTAGTAATTAATTTCTAGCATAAAAGCCTGTGTGTTGCTAATGGGAAAAGACTTATCTTGAAGAACACCATTTGTTACTTGTCTTGGTTTAATGAAAAGGACGTGTTCAAGTCTTTCATAATTTATATTTTCCTCTTCTTTCCAAATTGTTTCAGAAGTTGGAAAATGAACATGACTTTTTTTCCCTGTCTCCCTTGCAGCCCTTTTATTAAAACTCTGCTTTCTTACCTCCTGTGATGTTTTCTTTAAATTTTTGAAGATTTGTGTGTGTGGATTAAAACCATCAATGTCTAGGTCACACAAAGGAAAGAACCATCTGAGACCCGACACAAAGGCCAACTGTGAGTCTTTATTGGTGGCTGATATTGGTGATCATGATTCATCACAGCCTGCTCATCTTCTAAGGACAAAAACTCAATGTAGTTAGTGAGATTTTTTGTTTTCTTTCCTCCTCTCTCACTGACCTGTGTGCCTACAGGACTTAGAGTTTACTTCTGATTTTTCACAATTTGCACTTTATGGGCATTCATTGTTAACACATTAATTCCCTGGCTTTTCCACTGTGCCATCACTTTTGGCCTCAGTGGTTCCCCCATGTCAGACAGTGCTTCAGTGCTTTGAATTCAAACCTCCATGGACAAATACAAGACATGTAAGACATTATTATGATCTGACTTACATGAAAAGCCAGATAATTGCTGTCACTGTCAGTGCTGAGGAAAGATGTTACAGTCCCCAGACATCAGCTGAAGAGGTGATACATTGATTATGGGATGTGGTGTACCTAATTCATCCTAATGCTGACTTGAAGCACAAGGACCATCCCTTGGTATGAAACCCTGGTCCTGAGATTCATTCCTCCCCATTGTGCTAGATTAAAACTCAGATTGGCTTGAGAAGTGTGAAAATAATTTCTTTTAAGAATTCACAGCCTCAATGTTTTCCAGTACTGACTTGCCTTTCTTGAGGGTCACAGCTGTGTAATTAAAATATTAATTCATATGTAATTCAGCTTACTTATTGTTTCAGTAGTGAAATACAGTAGGGGAGAGGTTTAAATAATGCCAGTAACTCCCACTGATTGGAAGCAGCTGGTAATATCCTGTGCCCAAAAGAATCATGCTGCAAAATCCTTCCTGTATTATATTCCTGTTCAAAGAACAGTCACCCTGTGGTTATGCCATCTTAAAACAGCTAATCCTGGAAACCTAAGAGGCTTAGTTTTGTGGCCTGCCTGGAAGACAACATGCAATATGAGTAACTGTTCATTGTGGGCATGGTGTTCTTACATTTAAGATTGCTCTTGGATCAATCTGTGGCGGGGCACGTACAAAAACGGAATGAAAAACGCTCTGCCAGGACTGACGTTTGAAAAGGTTTGGCTTGGCATGCAAACACTGCCCATCCCTGCAAGGTTATGTGTGGGCAGTCTGTCTCTCCAGGCCAGCCGTGTCTGGTGCTGGCTGGTGCCTCCTGCTGCCCAGGAGCTCCCAGGCCAGAGCCCCAGAGCCTCCTGCCAGCTCAGCACGCAGCTGAGGCAGCCCAGGACGTGGGAAGTTGGGGCAATTATCCCACCAGGTAGGCAGACTGCCAGTGACCTGTCTAGAGGATTCCTACAGACTTTAAGTTCATTTTAAAGTGCCCTTTTTAGCCTTTCAAAGTGAAAAGCTACTCACATTAGCCTTATCATCATCAAGTTTTAGGAATATGGAATCATTTGTATAGAATAGTTTTCTTTTACTTTTAGAGAGTAAATAGGCCACAGCTGTCAATAAAAGTCATTCCTGCCCACTTTTCTGTATTGCTTTATAGTTTTATATAACAAACCAAGGCATCATAAGACTATGTATTTTATAATGGCAGTTTGGCTATTCCTAAATATCACTTTTCTATATAAAAGAGACTAAATTGCCTCGTCTCCTACCCCTTAGAGGTATCTAATTAATTAATGAGATACAAGTGTACAAGAGTGTTTAAACATGAGGAAATTTCCACTAGAGAACTCTAACGGAGTTAAGGTAGAAGGCACTTACTGGAGCAAATGGCTGAAGTTCAGCCACTCAGCCCTGCTGCTTTCAGACACAATTAGCTTTGTTTTCAGAGACTGGTGCTTGGATGCAACTGAGTCCACCACAGGAGCAAGAGCATCAATTATAATAACACACCTGGCCTTTGAAGGCAGCAATCAATAGCAAATGTCTGGTGCTGTCAGTTGTGTTGTCCCTGGGAAGATGATAACACCTGGAAGTGCAATAAAGTTGGAAATTTATTAGGTATTTTTCCATTTCAGGCCTGATCACTTCACAGTTTTCCTCATTTGTTGAATACCAGCACCATTCGATCCAGAAACGAGAAGGTGGTAAAACAAGTCTCACACATCTGAACTTGAATAGAGACTTGAAGTACAAAATAGCTTCTGTTTCTATGAGGTCCTTTGCTACAGGCACTATGGAATTAGAATACATAACTTTGAGGCAGAAAACACTAGCAGCTTTAACTTGAGTCTGTCGCAGTTAAACTGATTTAACACGAGCCACAGAAAGTGAAAGAAAAATGATGAAGGTAATTACATCAGTTGTCAGAGGCTACCCTGATCACCCCTTTGATTGTCAAATGTTCAAGCAAGGAAGTCAAATAAGAAATATAATTGTTAAATGAATTGTTAACTTCTGGCATAGAAGGTAATAAACAATCTACAGACCATTAGGAATTACAAAATTCACCTGTTTGAATACAAGCCGTGCTCAGCTGCCACCACTCTGGGATTCAAGGTATAATCATTGAAACTTGGTCTTCTCTTTGCAGACTGCATGGTCCAGAGAGCACATTGACCACTTTTCGGGACATGAAACCCAGCTCATCAAAGCTCCATTTAATTTAATCTCCTTTTCCATTTCTGCTCCTAAAGAAAGAAATTCTCAGCTATCCTCTGGTTTCAGTAGTGCAAGCTCAGATCCATTTAGATTGATGTAACAGACACAGCATTTTGTGCATTTGTTTTCTCTCTATTTTTGACCTCAGACAACAATGAGCTTTGTAGCTGGAAAGCAAGGGAATATCCATTTCAGAGCTTAAGGGTGTGAAGGAGGTGAGATCCACCTGCAGAACCCTCCTGGCACAGCCTCGCCTGGGACTTGTGTTTATCAGCCAGTTAATAACAATTAGTTGTCCTGAAAGGTCATCAACAGCTTTACTACACAGCACATTTGCTGTTTTCCCAGGCTCCTGCCACCAGCAGATGTGTTTATGGGTAGTGCATAGTGGGTTTACAGCAGAAACAGGAAAATCTGAGATAAATAACCCCGTGCCTTTTTTTTTTTTTGGTTCCCTGATGTTTTTGTGCTCAATACAGCCTTGGTCACAGACTTCAAAAACTACTTATATCTTCTGAATCAAGTGCTGTAGCAGCACTGTGTGAAGTGCAAGGGCTACAGAGAGGAAACAAGAAATGTGAGATGTGGCCTAGCAGGGATGATCTAAACCTCTGCTGTGCCCATAACCATGGAACGGCTTGACTGTTATGGAAATATCTCACAGTCTGAACTGACACCTCAGTCCAGGAAATCCTTGATTATATTTAATCCTGAAACTCTGTGCAACTGAGTACTGGCTAGAGCTGGGAGTTGGATCACCAATGATGGCTAAAACACATTCTCATAAAATAGTATTTGGCACAGAGTTACATATATTGTGGCTTTCAGTAACAGCACTGCAGATACAAAAATAAGGACCAGTACATTTTTCCCTCTTCTATCACTGTGTCCAAAAACCTTTTCTCCCATGTAAAATTTAAAGTTGCAGAGAATATATTGCTTTAGAAATATTTCGAAGCAGCAGAAGAGCAACGTATATATTCCACCCTTATTCAGAAAATTGTCCTCTTAAGACTGACAGGGAACAGGATGCTGGAATACACAAAGTCCAGGGTGAGCATGTTCTGGTGAGGAGCTCAGCAGCAAAGAGCATAGAGCAGCACTCTGTGTTTCTGTTTCTTTGTTTGAATGTTCCCAGTGATCATCTTGGATAGTTTTTGAACAAACCCCAACTTGTCTGTGCAGAGAAATAACAACACCACTTAGCAGTTTCATTCCAAGCTGTGCTTTTCTGTGGCAAGCCTGCAAATTTAAAAGCTACAGGCTCTTTTTAGAATTTAGCTGGCAGGTAGCACATCACTCCCTGTGCCCAACAAAAAGAACATGTTCTGTTTTAGAGAAACACGGAATATCAGTTGGTTGACTCAGTAATTCCTCAAGTCAGTAGTGCAGGACAAACACCACTGAAACTGAGCACAACCTCGGCTTCAAGGGGAGCAACTGAGGGGCTTTCTGTGGTTGCTTGAAAGCCTGGACAGTGAGGCAGGGCAAGGGCTCCTGCCCACACATCAAACAGAAATGTTTAGATTGACCGGTTTGTTTCTTCCATTTTTTCTGGTCAGGTTCAGGTATTGTACCATTGCAAAACTGCAAGAACACGTTGGCAAGTCTGTCTGACCCAATGTGCAGACTGAACAGTCTGTGCTGCAGCAGAGGAAACCTCCTGAGCAAGCCCTTCCCTGCCAGAATGATCAATTTGTGCCACTACCAGGGCTCAGGGGAAAATCTAGCAAGATCTGTTTAAAGCCCAGCACAGACCACTACCAAACCTGTTGCAGGATTATACTTTTAAATTTGCTTTAAAATCAAATACTTTCAAAGTTCATAATTAGATTATATTTAAAAATTTATTACTTACATGGAATAAATGGATTACTTTACAAATCTGATTACTCCACTTCAAAGTGGATTACTTTTCCAAAAAGTACTCACATTTGAAATCTGAATGTTCTTAAAAAGAATCAGATGCTGAAATTGTGTTCAGATTACATTTTTCAATATTTTTTGATTGCACTTGAAGATCTAATCCAATTTCTTGTTATTCTGTCGAAAATGGCATTACATTTAAAATATCCAACATGTTTTCCCTCTGTTCTGACTGAATGAAGGAGAGAAAAATTACTCTCTCGGAACAAAGCTGTAGTACAGGAAAAGGAAAGGGAAGTTTAAAGCCCTGCTGCAGCCAGGTTTGAGCACAACCTTGTTTTGTTCACTTTTCTTCCAGTAGAATCGCATTAAACAAACTACTTGCCCTTATAGGGGATTTAATTTTCTACACTCACTAGAAGCCTGTGAGATTGTGTTTGAAGACAACATTATCTTGGATTTTAAGGACTGTAAAGGAACCCATTAAGAAATGAGCAGCTGCTGAGCTCTGTTGCTGTGCCACAGCTGATGGAAGCTCAGACACCGATGGTGAGTTCTGGTCTGCATCTTAAATCTAACACTTGAGTGTGATGGCCAGACTTGGCAAATTACCCCTTCTCTTACTGATCTTTTCAATAACAAACTCTTTTTAAACGGCTAGTTTACATACATTTCATTTATTGTGTTCTTTTTTTATTCTTACAGGATGACTATTTAGACCCAGATCAAGTATTAGCAGAAGAGTTGTTTTATATCAACAGTCTGAAATCCTTTTGAATAACTAAACCCAAACTCACCTGAAGACTGATCTGTTTTTCATTAAAGCTGAATTCCATCTTTTGGTATTGTGGGAAAGGAGGTGAAGTTGTAGATCACTTATAAAATGCTCCTGCTCAATGGACTGGCTAAAATAACACATGCAAAGTCACAAAAATCACAGTCCAGAAAATCTGCAGGACCAAGTTCCAAACCCATTCTGGAAATGTTTTAAACGTTTCAAGACGTAAAACTAAATATTAACTTTCTTACTAAGGCAAGCAGAGCAGTTTTATGTGCCAAATGGATACACAAAACATATATTTATACACACTGTATATATGTATATGTGCAACATTAAGCACAAACTGTGAATTTCTACAACTTGCTAATTTCTCATGATGCATGACAGCATCATCTATAAAAGGATCATTTCTCACATACTGAACATAATCTCAGCTCTCATTTCATTTACCTCCGAGGGGTTTTTAAAGCAAAAGATGGGATCTTAAGTTCATATCTATTTCAGAATACTTCCAACCTTGCATTGAGAATTCCACTCCTGGCTGGTGCTTGGAAGAGACGAGACGTTCATATCTATTTCAGAATACTTCCAACCTTGCATTGAGAATTCCACTCCTGGCTGGTGCTTGGAAGAGACGAGACGCTTTCAAAAGAAAGGACACCTACACATGGTTCTCATCCTACCACCAAAAATGTGGATTTTGAATCTACCCAATACAACTGTTGTAACTGAAGCTAGCAATGCATCTGTAACAATGCATTTTCATGACTTTTACTGCCACTATCCAAAACCAGAAAAAATGTTCTTTTGCAACCTCTTCATAATGTTGCATTTTTGTAGCCCATATAGTGACCATACCAGTCACCGTGCCCTTTCCATAAGCTCTAGATTTCAGGGTAAACTTTCAGGAAATAGTGAATCAAAATATGTTTGACGTAGAATACCTTTTCAGATGTGGGAATTATCTTTTCTATTGTTTCTTGAGAATAACATGAAATAGAAGCTGGGCTGTAAGAGGGATGGTGAGGAGGTCTCAAAGGGAAAGGCTGTTGAAGTCATCTATTGAAAATTTTATTTTTCACCCAGAATAATACAGTTCAGTCAAGTACTGACACTGGAAACTCTGCAAGCAGGCACAAATATCACATCTTGATGTTACCTGTAGTTTTTGATGCTCAGGCATTTAACAGAAAGAGATCAGAATGAGGGCAGTTAGAGTAGTGAACTTTATATAGTGCTAATGGAATGAAAGAAGTTTTGTTAAATTCCAAACAATGCTATATCCGTCCCCACTCTTTGTTTCTTAATTCATTCCTCTTGATCTTCCCAGTGATTGTCTTTGGCAGCTCTTTGACAAATTCCACCTAGGTAAAATAAAGAGAGAAAACAATGCAGCATGTTCTACAGAGCTGGTTTTCTAGGACTTGCTCTCAGCATTTGTGGAAAACCGAGAGGACTCCCATCAGTAAGAACCAGTAGATAAAAACTTACTCAGATTCAGTCATGTGCTACCCTAAAGGCACTGGCAAGTGCTTGTTTGAAGGTTAAACACAAAACGGAGAATTATGATTGTGAGTCTGGCTTAGAACATGGAGATCTAACTGGGATATACAAAACCTAGAAAATTTTGAGAAGTTTGAACAAGTACTTTACGCAAATGCATGAAAAACAATGTAAACGAATGTTATTTAGGAAAGGTCTTCTAGAGCCAGTGCTGTAGATGAATCTTTACTGCTGTCCCTTTCAAGTGAATCATGACAATCTAAATGGTAATTCTCCCGAGATTTAGGGAAGGGTGCCCTGTTTTAAAGTTTCTCCTCAGAAATATTTACCTTTCTAGGGTATTTATATGGAGCAGTAGTTTTCTTGACATGGTCCTGCAAGTCACGAGTTAAGCTCTTCAGGTCAGTGGATGAAAAGGTCGGGGACAGAACCACAAATGCTTTCACGACCTGTAAGGTAAAATCAACAAAAGTGATCTGACACCATCTGTTTTTAAGTGCAAGTTACCAGTGAGCAGTGCTGCTCAGAGTCGTGAGGAACAGAGAAACCAGCACATGATAAGAAATGATTGTGCCCAGCTTCTGTGTGTGTCTGTGCAGAAGGGAAAGTTTGAAGGACGGTTTTTTGTGCCCTCATTACAAATAAGTGCCTTTGCCCTTTCTTCTCAGCGGCAGCCAAGAGGAAGGGACAATAAAAGGTGTCTCTGTGGAGTTCTCTCTGAAGCTAAGGGACATTTTTTTTCTCTCTGAAGTTCACACTGAGGACAGTAAGCCCTGTTATCCCAGCACAGGATTGTGCTGTCACCACACCTGAAGCCCATGTCTAACACTTGGGCAGTTACAGCAGAACTTTGGCTACACCAAGAGTCGTAAATGACAATTCCAGTGTATAGACGAATGCTTAAGAACAAGGGCAAAGTAAACACCACAGTAGTGTTCTCCACAGAGAAGACCTTGGGATGAAAAGAAACTCAGAAGAGCAAAGGCATGTAAATGGGAAGGGATTTTGCTTGTCAGTCCCACTAGGATTATCCGTGATGGAAGTAGATGTGGTGCTGAGGGACGCGGTTTATTTGTGGACCTGACTGTGTTGAGTTAATGGTTGGACTTAATTATCTCAGAGGTCTTTTCCAACCTAAGCTATTCCATGATTCTAAGATGACATGATTGCCTTAGAGCTGTACATTATTCAGTAAAGCAGAAATTCCTTTATATCATTATATATTTAGACAAATGCATTGCTTTCCCCGCTCCATTCAGCATTGTTACCTCTCCTCTGAGGGGGTCTGGGCTGCTGACAACAGCTGTTTCTACCACAGCTGGGTGCTCCATCAGGGCACTCTCCACTTCAAATGGCCCAATGCGATACCTAGGTAAGGAAAAATAAAAATGAGATTTGGCTCTTATTTTTTATCTGGAAAAACCAGTACCAAATGTTTTTTAATTGCCATGTTGAAGAAAAAAAAAAACAAGCCACAACAAACCAACAATCAACTATAGAAGCTTAAGGCAAGATGGGAAAGCTGGCTGGGTTAGAAGTAGGAGCATTTCGCAGTGGTTGTGTGGTAGAGGACTGCTGGGGCTGTGGATATTTCATCTGGCCTCCCTCCCTGGGGCTCTTAGGCTGCAGCTCCATCCTACCCTGATAGCTGGGGTCTGCAGGAGCAGCCTGTGCCACGTTATGGTATCACATCATACAGTATCAAGTTCTTTCACTTCAACATGTTAAAAATAAATTGTTTCCAAAGCTCTTTGAATCCAATAGGAATTCCTCCAATTTTAGCCAAAAAAATAAGCTAGATAAACATTCCTCCTTTGCCGGCTGAAATCTTCATTCTTTGTTGAAACACATGAGATGTCACAGGGGAAATGGATGCAGTACCATTACCAAGATGATTCTGTGGGTCTGTGAAAAGCTAGTAATAGCAAGTATACCAAATTGAAGAGGTCAGTACATTCCTATCACAGGATTATGAGGTCAGAAGCTCACCAGGACACAACATGCAAGAATATACAGTGGCAGATTTAGAATGCAGACTGACCCTGAAGAAATGATGATGTCATCACCTCTGCCAATAAACTGGAAATATCCCTCTTCATCCATAGTCCCTCTGTCTCCAGTGACATAAAAATCCCCACGTTCAGTTTCTGCAGTTTTCTTAGGGTTGTCCTTAAAGTGATTCACAAGCAGTAGTTTAGATTTTGAGCATGCATTAGCTATACATTATACTATAACACATGTAACATCAAATGCGCTGGAACTTAATTTTTCAGTCAAGGATGTACTGATATTGGTATAAAATACAATGAAATGGATTTAAAATAGTTTCTATTCTTCAAGAAAAAATTTAACTTGATCTTAAATTATTTTCTTTCCTTTTCTAACACCCACCAACCCAAATAAACAAATTACTCTGGTAATAAATAATAAAATGGTGAAAAATGTTCAGCCTTTTGGACCACTATGCAATTGGAGAGATTTTGGGGAGATTGGTAGTGGTGGTGAGGAATAAAATAAAGTTCTTACTAAATATTCAGAGAAAAAACCAAGTGGCCGTATAGGTTTGCTTCTGACAGCAATTTCCCCTGGTTGTCCTGGAGGCAGGATATTGGCATTTTTGTCTATGATCTAGAATGAAAAACAACTCTTATTTTAGTCCAATGGAAAAACAAACTCCAAACACAAATCCAACCAAACAAAAAAAAATCCCCCATGGCAGAATCTAAAGAGCAGTCAACAAACCTGAACATCATAAAGGGGAGCTGCTTTCCCCATTGATCCAGGTTTAAGCTTCATTCCTTTAAAAACAGAGCAGATTATTCCCTGTAAAAATCAAAATCAAACCAAAGTTTTGCAATAGAAAATTGCTACATTCACACTCAATTCATTAAATGTAATTTCTAGACTAATTCCAAAGTAAAGAATTAAGATTCATAGGATCCTATATGTCAGTGCTGTATAATACAGATAAGCAAGATCATAAAACTCCCTGAAAGAATCCTGTTCCATTCTCTGTGAAAAATTCATGTCCTCTGCTAACAAGTCTTCTCCCCTTAGATTCAAACTCTGCCCTCTTGACTCTCACTGTTACTTGGAATTAGCTTGAGGACATTTGTGGAAATTTTTCGGCACATTCCCTCCCAAACCCCCATGTTCTAGCAGGAGCCATGGGAGGGAGTTCTTTCAGAGGTTACCAGGGAAGGGGATTACTGAAACTTTCACAGAAATGTGAAGGAGGAAGCAGACTGTGTTCTTGCAAAACAAACCTTACAGCAAAAAGGAATTCCAAAGATTTAATAGGCCATGGACCCTACGGATGTACCGTTTCAGTCTGGCCATATACTTCATGGATGTCCACCCCAGTCTGGCTCTTCCACTGCTCCATGACCTCTGGGTTCAGTGGTTCCCCTCCACTCATGCAGTACTTCAGCTTCATGAACTTGTATCTTCACAGGGAGTTAAAAACAAGAAAGGCAATGCTTAAATCCATAGGGTGAGACCAGGAGCAGGCAAGGGTAAACATCACGGGAGAGCTGTTTGCTGGGAGAGTTGGTGCCACGGCGTGGGGAAATCAGAGGGGCCCTGATCCTTCCGTTCCTGATACAACAAGTGTGTCAGTCTGTGCTCGACACTCTACGTACGAGTAGCAGCAGTCAGGGTTAAACGTGTGAAAAATAAAATTTTTGCTGAAGTCAGCTGGGATTATAAATAACTGAATACTGATGTGCTGAGCCAGAGCCCTGATTGCTGATCCTCTGCAACCGGCCAAGTGAGAAGGTTCAAGAGGGAAGGAAGGAACAATGACAGGCAGTGAGTACTGGAGCAGGGGGTGAGGTACAACTGCCACAAGTAATTCCCTCACAGTTATGCTGACATGTACTTTCTGGGATGAAGTCCTTCCTGAAGTGTGGACAATTAATGTGGTAAACAAAAATTATGACAAAGTATTTAACAGACTCTCAGCTTCATACTCGCAAGTACAGCAGCAAAAATCTCAAATTTCTGAGGGAAAACATCGAATTTCTCTGTTTGATCAAAAAACTTAGTAAAACTCAAATTTTGCACGATGGTCTTCTCATGAAGGATATTTTAAACTAAATTATTACCCTATTTTGGGTCAAGCAGTTAGACGTGGAAGATGACTAAAGTTTAGTTAGGGCAAATTAAACATTAGTAGATAATTTCTTGACGTACTTGGAGAGATCATTTTGCACCAGCATGCGGAACAATGTTGGAGCACCGACCAGGGCATCAATTGGGAATCTGCAGAGAGTCTAGAGGGTTAAACAACAAGATGGACATGTGAAGCTCAGACAAAAAACTGCCTTGGGAATGTGCAGTAAAGAGGTGACACAGAAAGGAGAGGTACATTTGCTCCCTATGCAAAAGCACCACACCCCCTGTTGGATGAGGAAACCTCCTGCCGTGGGTGCAGTATGCAGAGATTGTATATTTGATTACATAAAATCCCATGCTAACACATCTACCTGACATCAGGACCCCACAGCCTGGGGCATGGCCATAATAGTTCCACCTTTGTCTGCATCACAGGGAGGTGTTCACTTTCATCTTGGCCGGCGTGGGCTGAGAAACACTTCATTTCTGCATTAATACACACTGGTATTATTTCCACAGTCACTAGAATGAATGGCAGGGCAATTAGTGCTGCTTTTGGATGATTTTCATTCATGCGCTCACCAGCTATGAGCAAAATGTATGAATGGATTGCATGTTTGTCCCCTTCTGTATACATTAAAAATGAAAGTAGGAGCGTTACACAACAAATACAGCATCTCTAACACTACCATAAACACAACCCTCATGAAATCTGTGGATGCTGTCAAGAATTGTCTTTGGCACCCTTTCTGCAGATGAATACATTTCCATGAGTTTTTTCCTTACATTTAGGATGACTGCTGATTCAGTCTGTGGTAGGTTATGTATAAAGACGCATGATCCAAAAACCCAGGGATCAAAAAAGGATGCTACTGAAGTTAATATCCATCCTGTGTCTGCTGTGTTCCATATTATGTCAGACGGAGTAAAATCCAACCAGTACCTGATAGAACAGAAAAAAAAAAAAAAAAAAAAAAAAAAAAAAAAAAAAAAAAAAAAACCANAAAAAAAGAAAAGATAATGAAAAACACCCAGAAAGAAGGTAAGAGATATTAATTGGAAGATTGATACACTGGGGATGATCCTAGTCCCTAGCAATCTGATGAGGTTTTTACTCTGATTTCAAAGGGAGAAGGACTGGGGATGTACACTGGTATTTCTTATTCAATAATTTTTCACATTAGTTCTATTATGCAGCTTCAATTATCTTATGTTCAACCAGGCTTAAGCCTTTCATACCTTTCACTTAAAAGGGGTCTGAAACCAAGGCTACCCTGGGAATGTTGAGCCATCTTTGGAGAACCTGTAGTTCCACTGGTAAAGAAGATAACCATTGGGTCATGAAGCCTTGTTTTGATGCAGGAATGGTCAGCAGATTGGCTCCTGTAAAAAGGAGAATGTAATTGTGACTTCAAGGATTGTAGTCGATGTAAACGAGCGCTTGTGGGAACAGGTCTGCTTTGTCCTCGTGACTGCGGTGGCACTGAGCCATATCATACTCACTGGTACAGCTCCGTGAAGTTCAGCCATCCCTCCCTGCTGCCTTTGGACACCATTATCCTGGTTTTCAGGAGCTGGCACTGGGATGCCACCGAGTCCACTGCTGGAGCCTGTTTGTCGGTGGTAATGATGCACGTGGCCTTTGATGCCTGGAGCCGGTACAGTATGTCTTTGGCTGATAATTGGGATGTTCCTGGAATGACGACAATTCCTGGAAGAGAGATAAAGTTAGTTCATGTTGGCATTTTTCTACATCTGATTCTTTTCCCAGAACCTAAGCTATTAACTATTCCCAAACTGATCTCTGGTATGGATTTTCCCTGGTGTTCCCCAGCCAAACAGATCAGATTAATGCACATGCCTGTGCTTTCCTGTCAAGAACGAAACGTGGAACTGTCTGGTGACTTCCATGGCTCTTCCCTGCCTTCTGGCATCTTCTTGCCCCCTGCACGAGCTACCTGTCCTATGGTCCCTAGTGAAAACCCTTCAGGATTGCCTGGCAGCTAGGCCACTCACTGGATTATTGCACTATTTTTCCTTGATAAACCATATCCATTCTTGGTCCTTTCAACAGATTTGCAGTGGACATTTTACCTCACTGACCTGCTCGCATACAAGCCACCTTGACCAGCCACCATTCTGGAATTCGTGGCAGGATCAGGATAAGCCTGTCTCCCTTCTGCAGCCCACATTCTTTAGTCAGCACATTGGCCACTTTCCGAGACAGGAGCCCCAGCTCCTCAAAGCTCCACTTCACTTCTTCTCCTTTGCCATTTATCCACCAGAAAGCAGGCTTTGATGGTCTCTTTCCAGCCTACACAACACAGGAATTCAAACATAAAAGATTTTCTTGTGAAAGACCATGAAATAATAATGCACAGACATCTGTAAATTATGGAAGATCTGAGCATTTGACAGCTGGCATATAAGCTATTATTTTTCTCTTGTCCTTAAAGGATCAAGATTTGCTATTCATCAAGCTCAGGTATTCCCAAAAGATTCTCCTTTTCTGAACCTGAAATGTTTACCAGCCTAATTGTCTCCCAACCCAAGTCCTAGTCTGGATCCTATTTCAGTTTAAACCTTATACTGTGCATTAATACACCTACAAAACAACAGTAAATAAAGCAAGAAAGAATGAGCTTTTGTATAATTTCCTAATGCAAATTTGGTTTGGCAACTGATTGTTTTTATAAAGAAAAAACCCCAACTTATTCCAAATGAAATTTAAAATTAAAGTATTTCATTGATTTCATTGGCATGACAGAAGACCACCTACCTTTTCAATCTCAGACCATTTGTCCAGTACATCACTTGCAAAGTTAAAGTACTTTGGTATTTCCTGTTTGCCCTGTCTGATGGACTCGTACTGGGAAAATACATCAGAGGAAAGCAGCCTGGGATGTCCATGGAAAGTCCTATTAGGAGGCTTCAGAATCCACGAGAGTTTTAGACTTTGTAATTTGAACAATAACTTCATGGCAGAAGATTATGTGTGTAAATGCTGTAGACTATATAAGAAATTGCAGAATTGTTGCTATGAATCCTGCAACAACAAACAAACAAAAAACAAACCAACAAAAAAAGAAAAATAATAATGAGATTATCCAAAGATGATGCAGTTATGAATTAATGAGTTATTCATTAAAGTGACTTAGGCTAGTCAGAGCCAGACTGATTATTTTAACACTCTAATTAAATGTTAAGTTCTCTGTCCTGCTTTCTCATATTTTTAATTTTTTAATTAATTGCCCACAACTCTCCATAGTAAAACACAACATTGGATGTTATTGTTTGCATTAGAAGAATGTTCCTGCTCCATCCATTCAGTACCTGATTCTCTATTCCTTTTCCTTTTCTGGAAGTTTTCAAACCACTTCCATCAAGAATCTCACTGCTTTAGCCTCAACAGTTGCTGACTGATACGTCCACTCACCACATCAATCCCAAGAACCTTCACCTCCTGGTATAGCCCCGAAATTTGATAGAGATATTTCTACTCATTTTTCTGACCTCTCTGCTGTGGACAGGAGAGATCAGGAGCTGCTGGGGAGGATCCTCTTCATTCACTCCACTCACCTGTCAGGACATGTTTCCCATGTGAGGCACTGCAAAGATCCCTGGAGATGTGAAACCTGAGCACTTCTTCATAAAGGTTTTGGAGTGAAACCCTTCTGACTTTATTGCCCACTTCTTCTGGAGTAACGAGAGCAGAATGTGGCACAAAACAGAGCAAGGAGCAGAACCCTTTCTGTGGCTTAACCTTTTTCTTGTAATCATTTACACCGTTGTTAATTGTGCATAATTTGCACCTTAACCTGAAGCACTTTGGGTCTTCTTTTGCCTCGACGTTAACCATTTAAGTAGATCACAAATTCATCATGATGAAGAGAAGCATTAAAAAGAAATATCTTTTTCCTTCCACCGTGAAAGAATTAGAGAATGTTACAGTGGTAGTTTTTGAAAATAATATATCAATGTGCTGCTGATACCCACCACAGGACAAAGATTATTTTTATTGATTTCTCATTTATTTGTACGTTGAAGAGTACAATGTCTAAGAATTGTAGTTACACTTTTCTGATTTTTTTTTTTGGTAAGGAAAGTGTTTATACAAATTCAAGTAAAAAAATGAAACCTTTGTATGCACTTGGGTCTGTCCTTTCTCTCTCCCATTCCACATTCTGAATTACTTGCAACTTTTTCCTTGTGAAAATTTGTAGGTTGATGGCAAAAGTGGTTCCAATACCACATATCCTCATGTCATATGAGTGTTTTCTACTTTTTCTTCCATTGTTTGTTTTTCCCAATGTTTCCAAGTGTTCTGGGTCATAAACACATGCCATGTTTGATGTGTTATGGTTGGTATGGGTGATGGAATATTTCTCTCCTTGTTTTCCAGATCATTCTTGCTGTTGTCATACACTTGCCCACTCTTTGCTCCTTAGAACCCTTCTCTGGATTTTCCCAGTAGCTGTCTTTGGCAAATCCTGAACAAACTCAACCTGAAAGGCAAAAATATATCCTGGTTAAATTCCCAGCTGAAGGGAAGATACGCTTTCATTATGGCTGGGGGTAAAAAGATGGGAAGCTGCACAGCCAGCGCTGACTGAATGCCTTGCCCATTTGAGCTGCTGTGAAAACCCCAGGATTCCATGAAAGAAAGACTGGACCCTCATGAAGTAAAATTTCATTACTAATGCCTCCCTCTGGTCCTTTCTAGCACACACAGCCAACCCACGGCCACAGCTGCAACAAACCCTGTCATCTACTTTTATTTCATCCAGCTCTGGTTGGAGTGTTTGTCAGAATGCTGTTGAAAAAGAGCTGAGGCAGGACAAAAAATGCTCAGTTTCTGGTACAATTAGAGAACCTGTCTTTTTGGCCTGTACTTACCTTCCTTGGATACTTGTAAGGTGCAGTCACCTTCTTGACATGTTGTTGAAGTTCAAGAGTTAATTTTTCTGGATCATGTGATACGAAAGCAGGAGCTAAAACAATGAAGGCTTTGACCACCTGTACCACAAAAATGAGAGGATTCCATTAGCTTCCAGAGGTGGGAAAAAAGGAATACATTTGTTGTGTAAAGGGAGTGTCAAA
>VZTG01009502.1:0-20881 GCA_013397845.1 Melanocharis versteri
TCTGGCTTCATCTACTGCACTTTTCCATGCCATGGTTTTCAGACTAAAAATACAGTAAAATAAATGGATCTCTTAATTCTGAGCTGTGTTTTGTGCAGACATTATGTGACTTTTACAGCTGTTGCACAAGACACTGGTGATACGCAAACAAATCATGTTGTATTAACTGCTGCTTATTTGCCTGTCACTTTTTTAAGGGTTCCACAGAAAAAAAAGTCAAGCAGTTTAGAAGACTTGCAGAGCGAATCCTTGGAAAAGGTTGGTTTATTTGTAATCACAGCTTCTGGTGTTTAATGTCACAACTAAAAGACAAAGATCAAGCACAAATATTCTTTTTGTTTCACTTTAACCACCGCTAACTCTCTGTGTGGGGAAAGAGCCCTAAAACAGCTCAGGTTCTTTTTCCACCCCATTGCCAAGCTGGTTGACACACCCATACGGACACACCTTCAAATTCAGTTTTTCCCCTGAGAGAAACAAAAATATTTAAGAGAAATACAAGAAATAATGAGCAGTCGTTTTGTTAAACTGCGGTATTATTTTGTTTATAGGTGTCTTTAGAATATTTCAAAGGCTTTAATTCCATTCCAGAAAAAACTTCACAGCTTCCAAAGTTTTGTTACATTGTGGTCCACGGTCTTGTTTGGTCATTATGTACACTGTTATTTTTCTGCACTTTTGTAATTCTGCCTTGTGAGACTCTTGTTGCTTTTAGTACTCAAATTAGGCTTAATAACCTACACCCAGTAATGCCATTTAAACCAGATACCAGTGATATGATTGCTCCAGCTCTTAAATTTTTCTTATATGTTTTAATATTTTTCTTGAATTGCTGGAGATGACAGCTACCAAATAGAGTGTGTGAAATTTGTGCTGCATTCGTTTGATTGTGGCCACACACACGTGACAAATCAGAAATAACATTTCATTGCATGAAGAACTGATGAAGATTTTCTTGTCATAACTTTTAGTTATTTTCTTGTCTTAAATCAAAAATCTGAATCTGTCTCTGATATGCTGTGATAAGGCTGGACCTACAGATTTATGCTGGAGTTATTCTGCCTTACCCAAAGCTCAAATTCCCATTGCTTCCAGCAATAATAATAATAAAACAATAAACCACATCGGTGTCCCTGACCTAACCGTGGTGGAATTTTCATCACTTGGTTTCTATCAGGGCTCTTTATGATTTCAGCTGGATCTATCCAGGATTGTGCATGTTATTTTATGTCAGTTGTTTTCGTATTGGTCTCACTGTTAAACAGCTGCTATGTGCCCAGCTCAAAGTGAGTCTAAAGGGACCACCCAGAAACCTGAAAACAGCAAAATTCCTTTGATCACAGCAGAACTCAAACAGGAATTTTGTAGAGGGGGGAATGAACAAACACAATTAGTATTAAATATTGGATTGAAATGAATTGAAGGGGGGTAACAGTCCTTGGAATATATTGTCCACACATTAAGCAGCATTTCTATAGTAATTAGACTACATTTGATGTTCCATGTATGTGTGTTAATACTAACATTTGTCTGTTGCTTTTTTCCATAAAACTTTGAAATTGCCCTCCCTGAAACTCCGTAGTTTGTAGATGGAAAACCAGCACAGCCTGTTGTAGAACAAGAGGTATATTAACTGCAACCTTCCCTAACAATTCTGTGGTGTGATGTGATGATGTGATGTGATGTGCTGTTATGGTATGGCTGGGTTTGCATTTTATATTGGATATATTGGATCATTTGCCTTTAAAATGTTCCCATTGTTCCAGTGCTGACAAACAAAACAGAGGGCAAAGACTTGAGAGGGAAATCCTTTGGTTTTAACTTTTAGATTCAAAGTTTGTTACATGGAGCTGAGGTCAGTCAGTCTCGCAATATCCACTGCTGATGTAAGACACAATTTCTCTGTTCATACAGTATTTTTGGCAGAAACTGAGATGTACTCCTGCAGTTGTCAAAAAAGGAGCAGGAGCTGAGGAACTGAGCAATCTGGCCTGCAGCTGTAGTAACCAAAGAATCCTCTAGGCCTTGGAATAAGAATAAGAATAGATACAGCAGTGGTTATCTCCTTGAATTTTTAATGTATCATCCTGTCACAGACAATGTTTTGAAACTATTTTGCTGGAATGGGGTTACTAAATAGGAGCACACTGTCCGTTCCTCTGTACTAGATATGGTTTGTGTATTTCCAGTGCAAAGGTTTCCTATGGAACCTCCACTCTGACACTGAAACATTGACCAGTGTGAGTTTATCCCAAAACACGTGTTGGATGTACACCATTCCCCTTAATGATGCCAGCTGGAGCTGCAGGTTCATTGCTTGTCTCAAAAAGCATCTCTGCCCTACAGTTTTCACCCAGAGTGTTGGCTTGTCCACCTTTTCATCTGGATTCAGTGTTGAAGAAATCCCAACAAGCCATTTCCAAAACTGTGGGCAAAAGTACCTCTGTGAAACATGTGTTTTGCCTGGAAAAGTAATTTATTAGGCTCAAAACCATCAGATTTATGGAAACATTTCATCTACCCTTGTAACAAGAGCAAGGCGCCCAAGTAGTGAATGCAAGGAAAATTAGGTTCTGTAATAGAACTGGCAATTATATTTCGCTGTAATTATTTTTTTTTACTTCACATTTACAATTCTGTCTATGCAAAGAGATTTTCGTCCTTACAAAAGTTAAATTTCTGTACCCTAATTTTGGTGTTGATTCTTTTGCTGGTATTAATGGTGGTGGGAAATATGTTTGAGAAAATTTGAGGCGTACCACTACTTTTGGGTTAAATTCCAGTGAGATACAGTTGTGAGGCAGAAACAGAGAAAGTCTGGTGAAAAATAGGGGAGAAAAAATGATTGAAAAGTAACTAAACATATTATTGGCGCCATCGAAGTTAACCTTGGAAAGATCAAATTATTAAATGGTGCCAAGGTCGTAGAGGAAAGGAGGCAGCTAGAAAAATTCTTGTGACAAAACCAGGTAATATTTAACATGTATTTTAAAGTGATGCAGAGTGGCTGAAGTGGGAGGAGCAGATGAGGGAAGGCAAGGCTGGGTCTTAGCTAGGAAACTGTCAGCTGGCAGACGGGTTTAAACTGAGTTATCTGTCAGCAGGAACGTGGAGTGGAGCCACTCTGAACCACGCTTTTTCTCAGCTTTAAGAACATTGCGTACTGCATTGCTGTGAGAGATTTGATCGTGTATTTACTTTACCTTTCCCTCTTTCAAAACCAGCAGAGCAAGGCAGTGGGGAAAGGCAGCAAGTACCAAACGCTGCCAGGAAAGCTGCCCCGGCCCCTGCAGAACGGAGAGCAGGGGATGTACAGCTCCCCAGACGGATGTGGCACGGGTGACAACGATGACAGCGGCGTCCCGGGGCTGAGTATGTACCTGTGCCTCTCCCAGGGGGAAATCCAAACTGTTTGAGGGGTTGGGACGCAGCGTGGGGTAAATCTGCCACGCCAGAACAATGCACTTTCATGTTCACACGACTCACTTAGGGAATGTCCTACTACTTTTATTTTTTTTATAATAAATACCAAAAATATTCCCATAGCTCATGGCAGAGTGAAGGACGATTTTAAGTGAGAGGGTTTTTTTCTGTTGCCTTTGACAGTACCATTTGAATCTTTACAATACAACTATCAAAAACCTGAACTTTTTTGGGTAAAAATCCTTTTATCAGCACTGTTGATTGCTTAGCTGTGGGGCACCCACTAGTGAAAATTTAATTTACTACGGGCAGAAAGACATCCGTGGATTTTGGAATTACAAAGATATTGTCATTTCACAACCACAGCCCCGTGGAAGTCTGCATTAATTTCTTTTCAGTGGCACCTTAACCACGGATTTGTTGAAAAAAAAGGTGTTAAGGTTGAGACACAGGACCAGGTACTTTTCTAGGACTGAAGAGCTTGGGAGCTCAGGCACAAGAGTATCCCTTGTGATTCTGAATTCTTCCTGCACTTTAAAAGTTACAGCAGTTTGTGGTTTTTTTGGGGGTTTTTTTTGGTTTGGTTTGGTTGTTTTGTTTTGGGTTTTTTTTGTTTAGCTGCAGGTTTTCTTTCTTTGGTGAGGGCTGGTTTATTTTAAGGCCTCGTGGTCCCAAAAGCTGCTAGCACACTGCAGTTTCAAGATTGCAATAGGCTGTGGTTGTTTAGGAGTTTTGAAAGAGCTTTTCTGTGATTGCAACTTTGTAGGCAAGGCATGAGCCATGCTGTAGGGTCTTTAACTGCAGGATTATCCAGGCATGGGTGAGCTTGTAAAGGAAAATGTTCTTTTTCTAGAAACAAGCAATGGCTTCTTAAATACACTGAGTTAAGAGAAATTTTTCTGCAGGTTGGTTTGTTTCTGGCACGTGCAGCAAACTCGTTCCACCTCCAAGTCTGTATTTCAGAGCAATTTGATGCAATCTTAGCCGTTGCTTCATTTCAGATACTCTGCAGGCTTCGTAGAGCTCTGTAGTCTTTGCTTAAAGAGCTAAAACTGCCCAAGGATAGTTTGAAAAGCCCAAACAGATCCATGATCACCCCTGTTCAAGATGATCTGTACAGAATTCTTGGGGCTGGTGCACACCGATGCACATTCACTTCCACGTCGAGCATAACTGCTTCTTTTCTTTTTCGTTTCTGCTTTTAATGCTCAGCTTAACTACTCTGCCCTTCTGTAACTTTATTTTGCTGGTGTTTTGTATCTTCTTTGCTTCTCCATCTGGCTTTCTGCTTCTTGGGATGACTGAAGATCGCGGCAGGAGTGTCAGTGCACCAGTGCTAGGTACTGTATCCGAAAGACGCAACTTTAACACCCATTTTGCTGCTGACTTTGTTTCTTTCCTCTCCCCCTCCCTTTCCCTATGAAATACTAATCCCAACTGGGCCCTCTAGACTGAATTCCTTACGTGCAGTACTGAAATGAAGTAATAGCTCCTGCTGTGTGGCATTCACGTGGGGTTTCTTTTTATGACACTTATTCCTGGTTTCACCCTGTTTTCGCCAAAGTCAGAAAAATTCCCACTGATTTTAACGGAGGAGTTGAGGTATTAAGAGCAGGCAAGAAGACCTTAAATGAATTCAAATAACGTAGTTAAGTAGAAAAGACTGAAATAACAAAATTATTTTACCCAATGCTTTATTATTTTCTTCTTTTTTTTGTATCAAATGTACAGCTGTTTTTTCACCTTCTGAGCATTTTTTAAATACAAGAACAATTTTATAGGTATCTGTACTTTTTTATTACGTTCTGCATTTCAACATCAGCCTCCCAGACAACTTTATCAATAATTAACATAAAATGTGACTATAATACTGTTCTTAACCCAGGAGAAACAGAGAACATGGATGGCACAGTGGTCTCAGATGACCTTTCACCTCTTTCCTCGGGAATGGATTCAGGTCCACAATCTCCCTGGTCTCCAGAAAACAGAAAGAGCCCAAAAGGGATCAAGAAAATCTGGGGAAAGTAAGGTTATTTATTTTTTTTATTCACTGTCAAAGCATTTCGGCTGAAAATTAATCCAATTTCCAGCAAAACCTACAATTATCTATAGCAAGAATAACCTAAAATTTGGGGAGAGAAAGCAGCTCTGGGATTGCACGGGTGTGTCCCTATGTACACAGTGGGGTGGAAAAATTGTTGGGAGTGTTCACAGCGTCATGCTGGTGAAAGAAATAAGGCCCTGCTGTCATCTTAATGCTATTAATTTAGCATGCCAGCAGTTTTATTAGCCATGAAAAATCATATTGTAGCAAGCTGTTCATTACAAAAGACACCGGGTAAAAAAAAAAGGGAAAACTGAAGGAACAAAAAGCAGGGCGCAGTTGCACCGTGTCCACTTGATCTGCTTCAGCAACAGCAGCCATTTCCAAGCCTGGATTATTAATTGGATCAAAGTGTTACAGCTGCTCTGTGGAGCTCTTTTTTCCCCTTTGGAGTTAGGTCCAGACTGAATTTCCTAGAACTCCTTCAGCTGCCTCTGGAATTTGGCATTTGCGGTTTCCAGGGAGATTACCAGAGCTGTCAGTTGTCGCTGTAGTTTCCATGCAGAGCAAGCATCCCCTGTCACCAGCTAACAGTCCTGTCGTGGCACTCTTGTCTTGCAAGAATACGAAGAACTCAGTCAGGTAACTTCCCTGCAGACGACCTGGGCCTGGCGGAGTTCAGGAGGGGCGGCCTCCGGGCGACGGCTGGACCTCGCTTATCCCGATCCAAGGACACCAAAGGCCAGAAGAGGTAACGGCTCCTCCCCTCCCCGGCACAGCCTGTCGGTGTTAAACGTGCTGGGAAATACAGTTTGCCCGAGCACTTCGGTCCACGTGGAATTCCGCAGCAGCTGGAAGGAGCTTCTCTGGTAGCAAAGCCATCCTGAGAATCTCCCCTGCCTGCGCTCCTCCAGCGGCGAGTCGCAGCACTCGCCGCTTGGTGGGGTGTCAAAAATTTCACCTCGTTAAAGAACAGGGAGAATTGTTATCTCCCGTGGGAGTATCTGCGTAATGATGAGGATTCAGCAAGTCCCTTTTCAAACTGAAAATGGGAAATTCTTATCTGCCCTGCAACTGTTGACAGGTTGTGGCTGGGCTGCCAAATTCCCAGGACGCCCCAGAACACAGCGCATCGACAGATTTGCCGCGGCGCTGCCTCTGGCACACGATGAGCTTTCCAATATGGACACTCGTTCTTTCTTTTAAGATTTTCCCCATGTTCCTTGTGCTTTTCAGTGACCACAATGCCCCGTTTGCCCAGTGGAGCACTGAGAGAGTTTGTAACTGGCTTGAGGACTTCGGCCTGGGCCAGTACGTGATTTTTGCCCGGCAGTGGGTGACGTCAGGCCACACGCTGTTAACTGCCACACCTCAGGACATGGAAAAGGTAATCCCTGCTTCTCTCTACCTGCTGGTTCTGTCCAACCCTCCAAACCATCGGCTCTACCTTTCTGAAATCCACAGTGTCAATTTTTGTAGTCACCTCACGCAAGGAAAGGAGCCAGAGGCAAGGCAAACTCTTTGTTAATGTTTTTTTGTTGCAGGAAATGGGAATAAAGCATCCACTGCACAGGAAGAAATTAGTTCTGGCCATTAAAGCAATAAATGCAAAACAAGATGAGAAGTCTGCACAACTCGATCACATCTGGGTGACACGTAAGTGTTTGGACTCTCACGGAATTGTTTGGCAAGGAATTTCTCCCACCTCTACAAAAGAGCTGCCTGATTCGTGTTTAAACAGTTACCAAACAACCTTTAAAAAGCACTGTTTCACCATAGAAGAATTGAGGATTTTTGTGTCGTTCTTGACATCCAAACACGCAGCCTGTGGTGTGCTCTTCCATGGGGAACTCAGCCAGACTGCAGGGAATTAAATGGGTGGGCTCAGTCTAGGAAGGGCTCCATCATGCTGCAGAAGATGTGCTCCATCACATGTTGTATGTCACGTATCACAGGGCTGGTGTGGACAAAGCTGGCTGGGGGGAATTGCTTTCAGGCTGTCCTCAGGGAAGGGGAAGAGGCAGAATGAGCCCCCTGAATGCCTCAAAAGAAGCCAGGCTGGGCAAGAGGGGAGAGGGGCTTCATTCTCACTGATCTGCATTTGGTTCCCCACTGCTCTCACACCTGCAGGGTGGCTTGATGACATTGGCTTACCTCAGTACAAAGACCAGTTCCATGAATCCAGAGTAGATGGGCGGATGTTGCAGTACTTAACTGTGGTAAGTGCAATCCTTTTTCCTCCGTTTCACCAAATTTAACTTCAGAATAAGCAAAAACTTTGACAACTTTCCTTTGAGTGTGAGCAGTTAAAGAATTTTTGCAAGACAGAGATAGTGCCAGTAATAACTCCTTTGTGCTGCCTAGTGCATGGAATCTGTTCCTAAGGTCCATAAAATAAGTCATGTGTTAGGGCTACCTTCTGCAAAGTCCTTCTTTCAATAGCATGTGGCACACCACGATTAAAAGTGACCTGTTTTAGGTGTAGCTTCTGGAGCACATTGTTGTCCCCACCAAGTTAGCAACTCTATCCAGCAAAGTAACAGCAGAAAATCCAGTGATTTGTACAGCTCTGACCACACCCACAGCACACCATGAACAACACACAGCCACCGTGTTCTCTTCCCAATATCCTGCCCAAGTCTGGATAATTAAGGCCTGGATTTGCCTTAACAGGCTACACTCCTGCCTTCATTTTTTAGCCAGGTCTTGCTATGGTGCAATGTTAAAGAAACCCCAACAAACCAACAACAGAACCCCCCAAATCTCCACCCTAACAAAACCCAAACCCTCTTTAAAGTGTAAACTTTCATCTTACCTAAACCACAGTTACTGTAGCGTCGTATAAAACTACACAGCAAATTTAAACTCTTTCTTCTCGGGGACAGCATCTGTTCTGGTGTGTGTCCTGTGCCACCTAAAAGCCTCTCTCCTTCACAGAACGACCTTCTCTTCCTGAAAGTCACCAGTCAGCTGCATCACCTGAGTATCAAATGTGCCATCCATGTGCTGCACGTCAACAGCTTCAACCCCCATTGCCTACGCAGGAGGCCAGTTGAGGAGGTAAGAGAATGTTTCCATAAATTAATTTAAGCAAGCACAGATCGCCTGGTCCCAGCCAAAGGGGGTAGAAAGCCAGCAGTGTACAGTGATACAGCAGAATCATTGCTCCCAGGGACTTGCACCTAAAGCAGCAGTTATGCCACTTATGAGTTGAATCTCACGCATTTCTCTTCAGAAGTTATTTGCATAGTGCAAAAAAAGTTAATTCATCTTCCAAGAGAATAATTTGGAACCATTTGTCTTTGCCTGACCTCATTTTTAAAATCTGTGAGGTTTTTGCCTTACCTGATCAGCATAGCTTTGTCTTAGCATTAAACACTGTCAATAACCCTGTTGTCCAAATGTTCCCTTTTTATCCCTGTAATCTGTAATCTCTGCTGTTGCACTTCTTGATGCAACACATGGGGTTTAATCAGTACGAGCCCAGGTCTGCCATCTCAGCAGAGACTGCCTGAAAGGGGCTTTGGACAGAAACAATCCCTCAGTCAGGGAAGAACAAGTGCCCTTGGAGGAAGAGGAGGGAGGCTGTGTTTACGTGAACTGAAGATGCATGTTCACACACTCAGACAGTGCAGGCTGTGGTGTCATCTCCTTTTGTGGTCCCTCCAACAGAACAGCATCTCTGCTTCCGACGTGGTGCAGTGGTCCAACCACAGGGTGATGGAATGGCTCAGATCCGTGGATCTGGCAGAATACGCCCCAAACCTTCGAGGCAGCGGAGTGCACGGCGGCCTGATCGTAAGAATTTACCATTTCACTATTAAAAATTGACAGGCTGTAATATAAACCAGATTTTACCTGCTGTTCATCAAGCAGAAAGAAACAAACACATCTGGCAATATGACAGCGTGATCAGGCCTTCTAAGGAGGCTCTTTATCTGATCCACGCATCTTAATTTTACAAAAGAAAGCTAAAATAAAAAAGGAACAGCTAAAACACTTTTTATAATCAAAGCTGAGCTGTGCTCAAGTGTTTGACAGCAGCACATAAAAGGAAACCTGAACTGTGCCGTGTGAAAGTTGCTTATTGATAAGGCATCACTGAGTGTTTGAGTGATTTACCAAAACTCTGAGCCATGCTAAATAACCACCCTGAAACCATTCCTGTCAGGAATGACATGTTTTTAATTCAATACATTCAGAACTATTTGCAGCTCAGTAATGGCAGGGTTCTGAAATACCATGATTCTACTGCTGTAGAATTTTTGCAAAAACGCAGTGGTAGAAATCGTACTAAGATTAAGTTTGTACTCTGAGTAGAGCAGAAAATTCTGAAAGCAAACTCGTTCACAACCCAAACAAATGTATGGTTTGATGATAAATATGAATGCATATTTGTCTGATCATGCCCAGCATTTTTTCTTGGCTCCTTTCAGGTATTTCCCATTCAAACCCCAGTGAGTACCATGAGTGAGCTATAAAATGTGAACAGATACTTAGTGAAAAACCTCTACTAAGCACTGTAGTAGTTTACTACTGCAAATGTTTACATGAAAAATGAACATCCTGCCCTTTTCCCAGATTCTCGAGCCTCGTTTCAACGGTGACACACTGGCCATGCTCCTGAACATCCCACCCCAAAAGACCCTCCTGCGCCGCCACCTCACCACCAATTTCAACGTGTTAATTGGGCCAGAGGCACAGCAAGAGAAAAGAGAAATCATGGAGTCAGCAGCATACGCACCTCTGACCACCACTGCCAAAGTTCGGGTAGGTGCTGCTGTCCAAAAGGAGAAATGTCAGTGTCAGACTTCTCTGCTCCGAATCACAAAGAAAATAAGGGACAAGCATGGGCAGGGAGAGGTGAATGCCAGGAGGAGTGCTACATCTCCCTTAATTCTAGATAGCAAAGCTTTTACTGTGTGTTTGTTTAGATCAACTCCTGAAACAAGCATGCAACCTGTTCTGTCTCTTCTTAGAAGGAACACCATGTAAATGCATTTAACATCAACTGTAATGCCCAACCTGAAAACAAAAGTAGTTAATTCAGAATCTACGTACTTGAATGACCAGGGTATAGCAGTAAATGAAAAAGGGGAGGATTTTGAATGTTTAAAGAACAACCTTACTTGTCTTACTCAAACCTACTTGTGTTGACTCCTTATTTTAGCCAAAGAAACTTGGATTTTCGCATTTTGGGAACTTAAGAAAAAAGAAGTTTGACGAATCCACAGACTACATTTGTCCCATGGATACAAGCCCGGCTGCTACGAACGGTACCTCGAAAAACTACGGTGGCCACAAAGGACTCAGTCCCTTCACTGACAGGGAACTGGATCAGGTGGGACAGACAGACTGATGCCATGCTCATCTCATCCTCTCCATGCATTCCAAAGCTTGCAAATAACCAAATGTTCCCCTGTAACAAACTCTTTGCTACATCCGCATGAACTCACTGAGAAAGTATTGGCTGTGGACACTGGAAAGAGTTCCAGACTAAGAATGTTGTGGGTTTTTTTAATCACCATCGTAATAAGCTCATCCATCCTCAAGCCCTTTTTCAGGACTATGACACCTTTACACTCCGAGGATTGAGGTATTTTGTCAGTCAAGGGAGTGGTTGCAGTAAACACAAGACTTTTGTACTTCTAGCTTTCATAATCTTAGTATGGCACACTATTTTTTTCATTATCTTTATGGGTGGTTTTTAACGTAATAAATTCATTTGGACGAACTTGTACAAAGCTATCAAGTTATATTAAAGTACAACTGGATTGTATTTTTTAACAGACAGTAATCAGAGAATCCAACTGAATTTTTCTTTCATGCTGTACAGAGGGGAGTAGTTCTGCTTAGACAATATATGTGAAGACAATGCAGCAATGAACAAATTATTAATAAACCAATAGTTAATTCACTTTTGTTATGCAGTAGTGAACTCGTGAATGAAACTGTCTAGACAGCATACAGCCAAATGATGAAGACTAAAATCCATCAAATTTTATTTCAACTTTGCTGTTGTGTAAAGGGATGTAAACCCTGAAAAACGGAGCACTGCTGGAGCCTTGTGTGAACTTTGGCAACACAAGAGCCACACAAAGGCAGCTGGAGTAAACTGCCCTTTCTCCAGTGACATAAAAACAGTTTAAGCCTGATAAGAGAATGGTCACACCATTGAAAAGACTAACTGTGAAGGTAATGTTTTCATTTGCATGGTTTAGTGCACCTAACATCTCATTTGTGTTCGTTAGCTAACCGTGGTCTTTCTCAATGCACTGCTCCTAAACAGGGAGAACACCAAACCCTGACTGTGAGTATGGATGTCCACTTGCTCAGCTAAGAGTTGTGAGGGAATGAATGCATTAACTCTGAGCCAAGAACTCGCACTGGGCAGCTGCTCAAGCATGACAGAAAGACTGGATTTTTCTCTAGGGGCCTGGTCTGTCTATCAAGCATGACTTCTGAGCATGTCATCCATGCAGGACATCACAATGCCCTAGAACTGGTAACATTTCTGTGTAAAAAGAGGTAGGACTGTATCCAGGACTTCTTGCCTGTGAAAGCCTACCACAAATATAAATAGTGTCAGACCATTTGGAAAATATTGCTTTGCATTGATAAAATCATTAAAGCTTTCCCTTTTTTTCTGTGAATTAGAGGCCAAGTTTCACAGAATCAATCTCTCTTAATCAGGATCCACTCCTCCTATCGTTAAATGCATTTTCACATACCTTGTAGCATGGAGGTGTTTTTGTTAAGGAGCTTTTAAACTTACCCCAACTTCATTTGTCCAGGCACAGGTCCCCCCCAAAGCTGCATGCAGAGTGAATAAAATTGCTCATACTGTGTGATTTGAACTAGTTGCTGACTGCTTTTACAGATGGAACACTCAGAAGGCACAGTAATGCAAATAGGGGCTCTCTCCCAAGGCATAACCCACCTTACGGTACGTACTCATTCCTCTCCTGTTCCACAGTCACAAATGTGTTCTGCTAGAACTCACTGGAAGTTGGTCATTGCTGGTGGTAATTAAGAGTAAGTGGGTCTCTGTTCTTGTTAAGTATCTCTTTACAGCCTGGTGGGACATTCAGTCAAAAAGAAAACAAACCCTGCTTTTAAATTGCTGTAGAAATTAAGCTTTATTTAGGCCTCTTTAAGGTTTCATGAACTCTGCTGTCTCTTTGACAAAATGACAGATATTCATGCCCTTAAATGAAAACAATTCTTCAAAGATTCTGCAGGTAACCACCGCCTCAGTCACAGCAAAGGCTAGGAATGAGGTACAGACTTTTGAAAATTTACACGGGCTAAAACTCTGTGGGAAACAAAACAAAACACCTCACTTTTCCTTCCTTATTCCACAGAAGCTAATTTATTAAAAAATAAGTGACTGAAAGACATAATGAAGAATTATATAATATAGTTGAGTTGCATGCCACACACAAAAATCCCTGAGAATTTCCTCAAGCGAAGTTTATTTAAAGCTGTATTGAAGAAATTCCCTTGGATTGTGTGTGGCTTTCACCCCCTCTGTTGTGAGCCTGATCTCACTGCAGCTGGGTCTCTGGGAGCACAGGCCCCTCACTAAACACCCTCAGTCCTTCCCCTCTTGTTCTTTCAGACACTGCTGAGCCAGGATGAAATGCTGAACGACAGCAGGTTTTTAACACCGACCTTTGAAGACTGGAGATGATGCTTCAGCACGACCAAGAGCACTTCTCGTACCTCATGCCTGCAGGAGTGGCCAGGAGCAGCTGGATGCCGTGGAGCAGGAAAGCTTTAGCTCTTTTCTGCCACTGCCACCTCCCACGTAGCATTTCCTATTGTCAGTGTAGCCACACATCACAGGTAACTCTCCTCTGTGCTGTTTTTCCACGTCATGTAATAGGAAACAGGTGTTGGGACAAGAGTGGGACTCACATCCAGAGCCTGGAAAGCCAAGACTGGCACTGTTTTGTCCTTTTCCATGGTATCCTGATGTACTGTTACATAAAGACCTTTTGTTATTTTTTACTTTTATAATTAACCCATAGTGCAGCAATCATTAACGGATTATTGTACCACGGGGGCCAATCAGAGCTACCTGGAAATTGAGCTGGATGCTGGTGAGAGCAGCAGTAATGGCTCGCTCACCACTCCTGTGGTCCTGCCAGACTGGTCCCCAGAAAGGATTTCAACCTCTCCTCCCTTTCACCAGCACCTGTCCTGCTCTCTTTTAATCCAAATCAGTGCACTGCAGGATGGGAAGAATGGAACATAATACTATCCCTCAGGCCCTTGCTTTTATTAGGATGACAAGCTGCCATGTTCACAAATCCTTACCTAAGGCAAAAACTACTGCAGCAGGAAATTGTAACTCTGGGACTACCAGGAAAGTACCAGAATAAAACAAAGATTTATTTCTTTAAAACACCTGACAAAATAAAGCTGTTGCTGTTGTTCTGGGCTAGACAGGACTGCATCAGAGGGAAACTTGGCTGTGAACAGTCAATCTACAAAACAACTGATTCCTTTTTTTAAATCTATGTAGTAAGAAATCCTGATTAGCATAACACTGGTAAAAATGCTTATTTTTTGACTGTTATGAATAAATTCTGAATGTTCCCCTCTCTCTTGCTGACCATGGAATGATTTAACACAAATACACGTGGATGACCTCTCATCTGAACTTTTTTTCCCTCAGAATTAATGTTTTATACTAACTTCAGAGGTCAGACTAAGTAACTTCCACACATCTCAAGATGATTTCTCAACTTCTTAGTATTAAAACACACAAGGTACTCATCAAGTTACTAGTATTAAAACACACATCAAGGGGTTAAAACACACACACACAGAGATGTTGCACATCAGCTGCTCCTGTAGAAAAATACACAGTACTTACAAAAAAAGCTATCAGGTGACACCAATGTTAATAAGCAAATGTACAGCTCTTGGGATAGCCAAGCTTGTCCAGGTTGGGCTGACAGGCAAACTGAATCATTGGTGGTGGCCCACACATGAGAATGAGGGTCTCACTGCCGGGGGGAGGCAGGTGGGCTTTCATCATGTCTGCAGTGACAAAGCCAGAGCTGTACTTCCAGTCTGCAACAAAGAAATTAATTCAGTTACTGTGAATCTCTGTACAGGCTGAAGCCTTTCTAACCTCATCAAGTCCTGGCACCCATCACTGCAAGCCAGGAGAGGGTTAAATTTCTCCCTCAGCTCAAACTTAGTGAGCCCCTTCCACAGGGATAACAAGCGTGTAGACAACAAGGATCCGGTTGATAAGACATAGAAGTCTTAAAATAATAAATTATAAAATTTAAAAGAAATGAGCAGGTAGGAATAAAAAGGAAGAGTGAATCAGCTTTTCCAGTGAAGAGGGGTCACCCAGTGGCAGGGAGAGGTATTGAGACCTGTACCACATTTTTCCACTGTTTTTTTTTGTTTGTTTGTTTTTTCGGGGTTTTTTTTGAGATGGAGTGGTGAGGTGACAAAGTTCAGTGGTAACAAAAGTTCTGCCATGTGATAAGAGAAAAAAAATTGAAAGATGAAAGAAATGCTAAATTATTTCAGGCAGTAGTATTATTGACTGCGTCTGCAATTTGAAGTGAGCCAAGCTGGAAAATGATTCCTTAATCCATACACCTGGCAGCTGTGTTTCACCAGAATCTAATCTGGAGCCGCTGCAAAACGAAGAGGTGCACATAATATTTACAGCTATTAGACAATTTAATGCCAACAACATGCTGATTTGGGAGATAGCCCAAAACAGAGCTGGACTTTTGGTGAAAATTCCCAAAAACTGAAATCCAAGAAAAGATCCACTAAGTAACATGTCTGACCCAGCTGAGGTTAATTATGAATTCCCACTTTTTAAGGCCCACCTGGTTTAGACCCCTTTTTAAAACAGGGTGTGGGGTAAGGTTTGTTTCTGAGGAGTTTCAAAGTGTAAGACAAGAACACTTGATATTACTCTGATGTCTCCTAGAGCAAGAATGCAGTTCTGACTGCTGCACAGGGATGAGCAAAGGCATTTCCATGTGTCCCTACCTTTTGGAGGTCTGTCCAGTGTGTACCACAGCACAAACTGCTCAGGATGCCTCTTGGCAATGTCTTCTAGCTCAGCTCTCAGCAATATATCATTTTCTGTCTGCAAAACAAGAGTGCTGCTTAGCTCCAAGCCAGCCCAGGAGCCCTCTGAAGGGAGCTCATCTGCCATTCACAATAAATGCAGTGATAAAAATTACACAAATCAAGAAAGTAATTTGGTTTTTTGCCCCTTTCCATGATAGCTATTATCATTACAGGTTTCTGTAAACTGAGATTAAGAACAACAAACAGTGAGGCTTAGCAGCCACCTAAACACAATCCTAAAGATAGCAATTAGAACAACTTTTTAATCCAGGCCAAAATCACAAAGAGCTGCATTTGTCCCTGGCCCTGGGAAATTTGTCCCTGGCCCTGGCAAATGTCCCTGGACCAGCATGGTGAAGGTTAACTGTACAAACAGATTAGCAGAAACAAATCCTGCTCCCTTGAAATCAGTGAAGGACTAAGATGAGCAGTGGGATCAGGATCTGGTCACAGTATTTATTCCCTAATGTACGAATTCAGTGAAACTATGAGGAGACACCTAAGTGTGAAAGAGTATGAAACACGTGCCATCAGTTTAAAAAGCTCAGAGGCCAGCAAAAAACAAGTGGGCCATTAAAGAAGAACAAACAGATGGGTCAGAACACTCACCTGATTAGCAAAAAGGAGGTAACATTTTGTGGAGTCCTTCGGATCGTTTGTGATCTGACGGATCAGCTGCAACATAGGAGTTATTCCTGTTAAAAACCAAAATTGTTATAGAATGGGTATTTCTTTCTATGGCTACAGTTTCAGTATTAATGCTGCCTCCCTTCAGTCTTCAATGGGATCTCAGTTTGCACAGGGCTGCACATCTCTGGATTTCTAATCCACATCGAGTGCAGAGATTGCAGGTTGCTATTATGACAAACAGTTCCAAAACAAACCCACAATTCTTGTATGCAGGGCTTTTCAGCATTCTCTATCACATAATTCTACCCCCAAGACACTTCCCTAAAATGCTTTTTGTCACTGATGAAGTGAGTTCTCTGAGGTCACAAGGTAAATCAATATTCAAACCCTCAGGTTGCTGCTCCCCAGGACTGAGCTCAAACCACTGGAATGCCTCAGTGTGGCCACCACAAAAAGGAATTAATGAAAAGAAATGCAGGTGTAAGTGCTCTGCTACTAAGGCACAGTTCTAGCCCTCACATATATCCATAAAGACATTTTCAGTGTCTAGACACTCCACATGCTGGGATCAAGCTTTACCTGTTCCTCCAGCTATCATCCCAAGGTGCTTTGCAAACTTCTTCTCTGCTTCAGACTTCTTATCAGGCTTGATAAGAAAGGTACCTAGAAGAAATATTCCAAACCTATAGGTACATTAATTTCCAAACAAACATGGGTACAAATTTCATGGGAATAAATTACTACAGAAGACCAATTAATAAAGACAAATCTTCTGGAAAGCCCCCACTTCTGCTGAGACATAGATTCATCAGGAGATTGCTGATCACAGGAAGTCAGCATCCAGAGGTGCTGAGCACTCTGAGGAGAGACTTAAGTGCACAGCTCCTCTCAGTCGAGATCAGTGCAAAATCTTTCACTTGTATCCTACAAGAGGATTACTTCTCTGAGCTTATTTCCTCACAGTCAACTCAGACCTGGTTTGATTATGAAATGGAGCTGGCTCTCAGGCAGGAGGTTTTTCAGTAACAGCACTGAGATTCTCAGTGGGCATTTTAGGCCACAATCTCACTTTTTTTGGTTAAAAAGCATCTGCAGCATCTCCCTCCATATGCATAGCTGAGGTGTTATTTCCAGTGTAGACTTCTCATATAATGCAATAGCTATTTTTTTAGATTTATAGTCCCAGGAGTGAGACTGGGTCTATATTTAGTATTCCTTACACAAAGTACTCTTTCCCATCCTATCAACTCCGACAGGCTCATGGGTCAAGTCTAGAAAAGGCAGTTTTTCTCTTTTCCACTTAAAAAAAAAAAAGATTCTCTACACTTGTCAAGTTTTATAAAACACCTCTGAAAATAACCACTATTTCCCTTTTGCTCTCCCACCTTTGTGTCACAGTACCTGTCCCCTTATAGACCAGGAGTCCATTTGGCCCTCTGAAATCAATGGTATCTCCAATCTTCATGTTATCTAGATACTGGGACATCTTCCCACCTTCTGGAAACTTGGGGTTCACATTTTTGTGGTAGACCTGTAAGAACAATCACTTGCACATTATTAACCACTAACTCTCCTGCAGACAGCATCACAAACTGTAGGACACAATCCTGCAGGCCTGGAATTCAGCACCTGAGAAAGAAATTGAGGCAATTCTTTGCTCTCAGTTATCTCTTGCAATGGGAAGCAGCCAAAATAAATAAAATGTGCTGTTGGGCACATGTCCCTCTGCTCCCTGCACACAGCCAGGATAACAGGAATGGGAGGCAGGCAGATTACGTGCTGCTGCCCTCATTTCACTATCACCTTATGTCACCCCATTTTTGTAGCTGCTCCTTCTGAAAATAGCATTGCTGCATCTTTTCTTTCCAAAACCTGCCCAGACACTCAGCCACACAACAGCTTTTTCAGCTTTCAAACCACATAAGAAGCATGAAGCACTTCATAACAATTCACCACCCTTGTAACACGAAGAACAGCACATGCAAAATTAAAAAAAGCCTGGATTTTTGCCTAAGGACAAACTCTATCATAGAAAAGGATTAGAAAATCCAGAAGTCCTGGGACCAGATAATCCTGCATCCCCAAGCTTAAAGGATTTCCCTGGTTTGACTTGTTTTCTGCTTAGAGCTGTTTGCAGTAAGCATTAGCAGCAGCACAGGCATCTTGAGGGAGAGAGATCAGTATCCATGCATTGCCAAACAAAAGATATCAGGGAAGTTCCTAAAGAATTTACAGGGAAGTGATTCTCTTCTCCCTCTACTCTACCTCTGCCATCCCTCAGGGCCACACAGCAGATACACAGGATACAACTTACTATTCAAGGACAATGTGAAATGAGTTGTTTGCCATGCAGTCACCCTATTTGAAAAAGATGAGATCTGATGAAAATGAAATTTAATGAAATGTGAATGAAAGAAGATGAAGTTTGATGACGAAATCAAAACAAACCATTTCACTACAATGCCCTCCTTCCAGTTAGCAACTTGTCTCTATTAAAGGAAAACAAAATTTACCTTTATAACTAAATCAACATAACCCTTCGTCTCGTCACTGGACACTGGGGTATAGGCTCGGATCACCAGATTCCCATTGATTTTTGCAGAAAGGTAAACGTGTTGGCCTGCAAAAAAGAATTACCATCTGATTATTTTTTTCATCCCTGGAAGACAAGAAAGGCTATGCATGCAATGACAGAGGAAATCTTTGCCATACAACATACTGTATGAAATATGCAGTTTCCTCTCTTTTTTTCAGCACAGAGCAGGAATCTCCCAGGAACAAATACGGCCCATACAGTTTCAGAATCTTACTCCTTAATTCTTAAGACTGAATCTGGATAAACACAAGCACTGCAGAGCACGTCTCAGTCAGTTTATCATTTTTCTAGTTAATTCAGACAGTTCCATTACTCTTTCCCATACAAGCCAGAAGAGAACATGGAGAAAGACAAGCAGCATGCAAGGACATGCCCACAGCATGGAAGGGGATGACCCTGACACTTGTCATACAGCACAGGGAGCTGCCAAACACTGCAAAACAAACAGAGCCACATCTGCAGATCAGAGAGAGACTTTCCCCTGCAGAGATCATCATTGACTCAAGGTCCAAGGTTCAGTGCTTATCAGTGTTCCAGGGTGTAGGAAAAAAGGCCAACCCTAGGCTGAAATTCGTGCTACAGAACTCCAGATAAAGTTGCACGGAAATGTGTGTAATTCAAAGGTAAGTGCATGCACAGAAAAGGCTCTGAATATTTCAGCATCTTCCCAGGCAGCAGAGTTGTCCCCTTTCTCCAAGTGTGACTGTATTTGCCAAAACCATGAGGGCAATTGCCAATAGACTGAGGAGACCAGATAGAAGCAGAATGCAAATAAGAAATACGAAAAGGCTTTGACAGATACCACTCTTGCTTATATCCTGACCGCTGACAAATTCCATCAGGCTCAGCTCAGTTTCACTGCTCCATTTCTAACCTACACCACACAACTGGACAAAGCACTCACAAAAGATCAGAAATACAACCCTGTGGGAAACCTGACATTTCTCTCTGACACAGCAGCATTCAGATGCAGCTTTCAGCTCCTTGCTTTGCTGAGCCTTAAATTCACAGGCAGAGGAACTGTGAGAAACCAGAAATATAAGTAATTATGTGTTCCCAGTACTTACCTACAGGTAATCCTAATATATGATTCGTTGAAGGTAGCCCGAATCTGAACTTCTTAGTATCATGACTGATTTCCTAAAATAACAAAGTTAGAATGAGGTCAGTATCACCACTACTTTGAATTTCAAACTCTACTCAACACAATACGCTTTAGTAAGCCTGCTCTTTGTTAGCATGCAAGCCAGATGCTGGGAAAGGACACAGAAACGGCTTTGAAAAACAAAGTTGAAATAAACCAAGAGTTTCAGAAGCGGTTTTCTCCTCTTTACTTCCACAAGGAGTGACTTTTGCCTGCCTGCACACTCCCTGAGCACCTTTACATAGCTAAAATCAGCACAGCCTGTGCCCGAGGCCAGTGAGCACATGCCACGATCGTGGCCAAAGACCAGGCAACACAGGGCGTGCAGGAGCTCGGGCTGCCGGCCTCGCTTCTCATGGTGCACCCAGGCCAGGAACCGGGGGAGAAACACAGCCAGGACCGAAACACGCGAACCATCGGGAAACAGCAGCTCGCTGCGCGGCACGAACGCCTTTACACAGCCTGCTCTACCCCGGCAGCATCGCAGCGTGGCCGCGGGGGTGGCGGCCAACCTCGGCGAGCTCCGTGCCCCGCTCCGGGGATCCGAGCCCTGGGGGAGCCCACGGCCAAGAGCCCCTCGTGCCCTCAGCCCGCCGATGCCCCGCTCACCTCCTTGTCCAGCAGCCGCAGCGGGTACTTGGCGAGCGGGTCGCGCAGGGTGACGGGGCCGCTCGGCCTCCGCGCCGTCCCCCGCAGCAGCAGCAGCAGCAGCGCGGACGCCGCCACCACGGCCACGGCCACGGCCACAGGCGCTCCCTGCCAGGGGGAGAAAGGCAGGCGGTGAGGGCAGAGCTGCCATGAGGGCAGAGCTGCCGTGAGGGCAGAGCTGCCGTGAGGGCACAGCGGCCGTGAGGGCACAGCGGCCGTGAGGGCACAGCGGCCGTGAGGGCACAGCCCGCACCAGCCCCAGGCCCAGACCCACGCC
>VZTG01009502.1:20911-33565 GCA_013397845.1 Melanocharis versteri
CATGGCGGCCGCTCGCCCGCAGCTCCCGCCTCCGCCTCCCGGTTCTCCTCCTGGTTACTCCCTCCCGATCCCTCCTCAAGTTGCTCCTCCTGGTTCCTCCTCTCGGGTTCCTCCTCCTGGTCCCTCCTCCCGGTGGCGGCCGGGGCAGGGCGGGGGCTGGAGCCGGGCCGTGCCGGGAGCCGCGCTCCGCCCTCAGCCCGGGCGGGTCGGGCTGTCCCCCGGAGCCAAGTTCCCGGTTCTGCGGCATAGGTTAGCTTGTATAAAATATGGATAAAGATCTAATATCGATATCCAACTAGGACGGACAGAGACTCTCTAACTCAGCAAGTTAGAAAGTGTATGTTTGTTTCAGCGCCGGGCTTCGCGTGGGATAGTTCCCGACCCGCAGAAGCGAAGCACAATCCAATACAAAGTCCTTTTATCTACAAAATCTGAATATTCTGAATATTCAAAATACAAATGCACATTTATCACATAGACGCCGCCCATGCCCCGCTTCGTATGGTAATTAGCTAAAAGATCATTAAGCATGCGTAGTTGGTTCCTAGATTTGGGTCGGTTGTCCTGGAATTTGGGGAGGGGTCTGAAAGGATGAAGTAAAACTTGTCTTCCTCGTTCTGACCTTTCTACCTTTCTGGTTTTTAACAATACATACTACTCTTGGGGAACTTTCAGTCCTTCTCCTCATTACCCTTGAATAGTAATTGTTTAAGTTTCTTTAGATCTTTAACCAGTGAAATTTGTTTCTTATTATGAGGGCAGCTGAATAAACCTAGCATGACAAGCTATAATTTATTTTGTGTCTTCAATCTTATTCTAAGCTTGACTTCTTAGCTAATTATTAACCTTTTAATTAGCTCCAGCTGTATTTGCTTGCTAATTCTATTCTAGCTAATTTCAGCAAAACAAGCCTCTAGCTAAAATGTTTAAAACTCTACTTTTCAGCACTCAGCGGCAGAGTTAACCCAAAGGACAGAACAAGATATTTTTTGACGTAGCCTTTTATCCAAGTATTTAGCACAATGCAATGATCCTTTACCTGCTTCCATATAGCATTGTAAAGAAAATATGTTTACTTACATGCCAATAGAAGAAGGTTTATATCCAGATTTTGAGCACATGGAGAACATGAACCTCCCTCAGAGCTCGAGTAGGTTACTAGTGTCTTACCTATTGACTGTAGGGTTTAGGAAAGCCTCATATAAATGTAAAGAATTAAAGACATCTTCATACAAACTGTAAAACCTAAAATAGGATCCCATTACATGAACCCCGTTGAAAGTAATTTTTTTTCTACTTTTTTTTTTAAATCAGATTTCATTTGCATCAGAAAACAGTTCACGTTATTGCTATAAAGTACCGGCACCTTACAAGAGACTAAAAAGATGCGACAAACAAAAGCAAAGCTAGGCTCCTTGTAAAGTAATACTAGGAGAAACACAAAAGGCCGACATCAAGCAGCCAAGCAAAAAGTTAGTGCCTTAACAATCAAATCAAAACCAGACATTTTAAGACAGAATTCAAGTCAGGAATTTTCATAAGAGACACCGATTTGTCGGCATATCATCACTGCACTCAATATCAGCACAGCTGATACCACCTGTAGTTCTCCCCACACACTTTTTGCTTTTCTGAACACATCCACTTGAAATCCTTGTCTTAAATTAACAAACAGATAAAAGTCACTGTCTAAACTGATACGGTCAGCTAATGGCAACTTCCACCACACCTGAACATTAACAGACCTCTATAATAAAAATGTACAGATGATATTTTCCCTCCATTGCTCTCTGAAGATCTCTTCAGCGACCTTAGCAAAGGCAGAGAACAAGCATACTCTATCAATAATGTAACACAGCTGTTAATCTGAATCACTGAATCTGAATTTGCCCATGATCCTCCCACTATCAAGTATTTTCATAGCTTCACTGAAAAATCATGCTCAGTATTTTGTGGGCTTTTGCCTCAAACTTTACAGTGAAGAGAAGAAAGTAGTGAAATACGTTTTGCTTATTCATTTGAGAATAAAGTCAGTGAGATTATTGTTTCCTCAGCTACAGAATAAAATTAAAGGTTTAAAAAAAAAACAAAACAAGGAACAGAAGTTCAAAACCCATGTAATAAAAAAAGAGGGTTACTGGCACCAAATGCTTGAATGGGAAAAGGGCTCCAAATATTTTTGCCATTAATATCAACAGAAACTAAATTAGATATCTTACCTTCTAGTTGTTATCTGGACCACTGAGTCAAAGGAGGATTATTCTTGTGCTACCTGTTGTACTATCCTGCTGATCTAGTTTTAAACACTAAAGCTGGGAGCAGAAGGGTCTGCAAAGCTGATTGGAGCCTGTCACCACAGATTTTTGTGTAAGCAGCCTTTTGGACATTAAACAAACTGCTGTTTACAAGCTAATGCACAGATTAATTATGACAGCTATCAGTTCTTGCACAGTCCCTTGGCCTGTAACTCCTGTCTTTTCAACCGCTTTTGTTTAAACAACGCACAATTTGTAAAACCAGAAACTGTATTACCAATATCCTGCAGTATTTTTATACTCTCCAGCACTACATGCAAGGACATGCTTGGCTCATGTGCCTTATTTTCCCTCTTTTTCCTTCTAAGATGGATTAACAGTGTCAGAAGCCTGCAGGTAACTTGTGACTGCTCCAACACACATGTCAAGCCAAAGTCTCAGTCCAGGTAAATCAGCAGTAAATTCACCAGAGTAAGCATCAGCTACTCTGGAATCCGTTCATCAGTAAAAACCTACATGCTCTCACCACATTTTGTTTTCAATGACATTTGTGCTTTGGAAGTGTTTTACAATAGGATCCATCAGAACTGTTCTTTTGACAGTCACACGATGAAAATGGGGAGATCTGGAAAGAAAAGAAGAAAGATAAAAAAGGATAAACTTTGCAAAGATCATCAATAAAGACAGGCTGTGAACTTGTCGAAGTGGACTCAGCGGCCATCACGTATCAGTTCATGCTTCTCTACTTCCTCCAAACCCTGAGAAATGAAGCTGCAAAGCCACAGCAACGAAAACATTCATCCACACGAGAAATGCTGTAGAGAGCGGAATAATATGATGGGAAGAAATAAGATTTTCAGAATTTACTGCTGATTTAAATTTGTTTGTTTCTGGGCTTTCAGCTAGGCATATTTTAAACAGCCAGGATTCTCAGGAAGTGCTGGACATCCAAATATGAAAATGGCACCCTGGAAAAGACCTCAGATTAAACATTAACGATAGCAAAAGAATTAATTTAATTGGGTTTTTTCATACATACCATTATATTATACTATTAATATTCTTCTTGATCCAGTCAACAAAAAAACCAACGTTGGTGTATACTCCTGGGTAGTTCTTCCTTCCACATCCCAAGCCCCAGCTAGTAATTCCATAGAGGGTGTAAAACCCCGAGTTGTCTTCTGAAGGACAAACCAATGGGCCTCCCGAATCACCCTGCACAAGGACAAAGGCACCTTGTCATGAGCCAGCATCCCTCCTGCTGGTTTTAAAATATTGGTTCAGCAAGGAGAGGTCCCAGCTGCTCACGTGCTCAGGGTTTTCCATTTTTAAAAGACAAAAAAAGACACAACCTTTATCCAAGGGAAATAACTCTCTTTGCAATACGGGTAATTAAAATTCGGCTGCTAAGGAGTCTCTCACTGCAAATCACCACAGGCTGTTTGCAAGAAAACAGCTTTGGGAGGTTTTACACTTCCCTTTGCAGAACCCATCTGGCCATATCCCAAGGGTGATGCAACTTACTGTGCATGAGTCCTTGCCTTCCTCCCGAGGGAATCCCGCACAGATCATCCCCTGGGTCACTTTGCTGGGAAGGTTTATGTAATAGCTCTGACATATGTCAAGTGCCAGGATGGGGACTTCCAGCTGCTGCAGTTTTTTCCCCTTTTCTCTGTCTTGAATGAAAACACATCAGCCAGTAGAGGCATGAATTAGTGGTTCCAGAAGGAAGCTGTACTCCTCTCCTTTTCAAATTGTCTCAATCTAAATTATCTGATTTCTCTCCTCCCACCCCACGTCCCTTCATGTCTAGCTGAGCTTACACAAGTGAACGCTTTTTAACGCGTCTGTTCCCCAGAAATTAACGCATAGACAGAAGGACTGTTCCAGCACAGAATGTGGTATTTAAACCACGGCTACAACACGCCCAGCCAGCAGAGGCTGCGTACCTGCCTCAGGTGCACCCCACCCTGTGACCACACACGTCCTCGGGGGCTGCAGCACCTCCTCCTCGGCAGGGAGGCACACCGGGAGCACGGAGCGGGTGAATTCCAAGGGCTCAGCCAGTTGCAGTAGGGCAATGTCAGCGTCCAGAGTGGCCTCATTAAAACTTGGGTGTTTAATATACCGCTTGACTGACCTTTTCTAGGAAAGCAAAGGCATCGACGTTTTCTGAATGACTTGGGAATGTGAGGCTTTAAGGAACTTTGGGTTTATAAATTTTCAGGATGCCTTAAGAGGAGAATGGTTTTAAAAGCAGCTCCAGAAACCACCAGCTTTCTGATATTAACAAGCCAAGATTATGCATCTGGGACGTGGAACAGGGATCATGCAGAAAGCTCCATCCAGCAAGGGCAGGAAGAGGGTCTTGGAAAAACATTTATCCAGGGTGAGCAGAGTGGCAAGTCGTGCCCCAGTTCTTTCTGTCTCGGTGGCAGTCACCAGCGAGTACAGAGACAATACACTTCTCACTCCCACATCCTCCAGGCTACTGAGCTTTAGAGCTCAGTGGAGGCACAGATCTGTGTTGACAGTCACACAAATCTGTTGTGTAAATGCAGATTAGGGTCAGCACGCAGGCTGTTCGATTGCTGCATCATGGACAATTTGGGAGTCGCATTTACATTAAAAGCTATTTTGCAAGATTGATTTGTATTTCATTACTGAGCAGAACGCACAGTACCTGTCTGTAGTCTTGCTCTGTAAGATCGTGAAGTCCTGCCACCACCATCCATAAGTCTCTGTGTGCTTCCCTAAGGAAAAAAAAATGTTCATTATCAGGCTGATACAACAGCAGTCTTGGAACCTGTGAACCTTAAAACCTGCTGCGTTGCTAGCACATGTGTGTGGAGCAGAGAAATGCAGAGCCAGTGTAAGCTGTGATAGGTGTAACCATGCCTGTGGCAGCCACCCAGGACAGAACAGGCTGAGGGGACACACCGTGCAGTTACAGACATTCCCAGGGAAGGGCTCATCCCGGTGCACTCACCTGGAGTGAAGGCAGTGGGCAGCTGTGACAACCCATTCTTTGGAGAGCACTGCTCCTCCACAGATGTGCTCGTCTGCAATTTGTACGCTGGCCTGCCAAGGCCACGAGTAGGGCACGGCTTCTTCACCCCCGATTATCCTGCTGAAGAGGAACCTGGGCTGATTGGAGGGCGTTCCACAAACATCCTCTGAAACAGAGAGCACTGATGTTCCAAGAAGCCTTCAGAGGTTAAGACTGGGAGAAGTAAAGAACATTCCAGTTGAGGCTACCCCACAGCTTCTCAAGCTCCATCTCCCCCTTTTTTGCTAAATCTTCCAACTTCCCTCATTAAAAAGGATCCGAATGCTTAGACCATCATGAGGAGATGATCTTAGCAAAAACAGAGCTTCACCAAGACGGAAGCTACCACTCACCTTCAAATGTTTTAGCCTCAAACCTACGATGAACAGGGACTCATCCCGTTCTCCATAGAGTACTGGAGGGGAAAAGGGCAGCTCTAAAATGCTGGTTATTATTTTCAGTTACCCTGTAGTCTTTGCAGTTGTTTTCACCAAAGGAAGTAGGCGTAAACTGACATACAAGCTGAAATGTAATTGCATTGCTGTACATGACTTAGCAAGGTAAAGGAAACAAGAAAAAATTAGGTCCTGCTAAAGACAAAGCATGTAAATGTCACTATGCACCTTTTTATTTCATCAAAATGTCTCACTAAAAAAATCTGTGCCAACTGCAACCATTAATTATTTTGAGAATTTGTAGTCTAAAAGGTACTCTCTAATCCCATGAAGGAAGTATAGCTCAGGTTGTCTTACCTGTTGTAACCTGTATTTCTTCAGTAATATCCATGTTTTCAAAATCTTCTTCACTGGTTGAATTCAGAGTATCTAAATCTAGAAAATGAGAGTGGTGAGTGTGTTAGCAGGGTGTCTTGAGTAATATTTGTGTTATAAAATCACTTTTATTTCCTTATTTATTTTTGTAGAAGGAACAGATTTCTGTTGTAGGGATCTGTGCTATGACAGTATTAAAGTGCAATTTAAAATGCACCACAAACAAAACTCTCAGGTTTTGCCCAGATTCGTTGTTTGCCTTCACCATTCATTAGGCCTTTGTTTAATGCCTTAAGAGGTTCGCAATCCATTTTTTTTCACTGAAACAATTTGTTAGATGAGAAGCTCCTAGGGCAAAGTAATTCTGAGCAGCTGATTCACTGAAAAGCCCTTTGTGCTGCCCCAAGGAGTCATTTTCCCAAGTTTCCATTTACTTTTCTATTACCTGTTACATGAACAAAGGAGACTGCAGCTCTGAATCCTCCAAAGGTCTCTGTTTCATCAGAGTGGAAGACAACCAGCATCACAGCAGAGGAGCTTAGAACAGGTGCTGGTAGGGCAAATCCACAAGACTTAGCTGAAAATGAGACAGCAAAGGCTCACTACAAATTAACAGGTACTTTTTAATCCTTCTCTCTTTCGACAGTGGGTGCACAATATTCTGTATATTCCAGCTTTCAGACAGGAAGGTAAAAAATAACCATGAGCAGGAGAGAAGCAGACCGAGGCTGAAGGACTGTTGTATTATTCCTGGCAGCCTGTCCTTGTTCAGTAATTATCAGAACAAGGAGTTTCTGGCATCATTTCACAACAGCCTATTGCAGCACCCCCAAATTTCAGTAAAAATGAAACACCCCAGCTACCTGATTTTCCCTAATCTGAGCACCAGTTTCAAGCAGGTGCTGAAAACAGTTTTTTGGGCTAGGCCTTCCTCTCATTCAGTATAAGCCAAGTGGCAAAAATCACATTAATGATGCTCTGGAGTGAAGAACAGCCCGACTCTAAAAAGGACATGTCTTGGGTTCTTGTATGTCATCATTCCTATAAACCCAAATTACTGTGCTCTGTCCCTTTCTTCATTTACATTATTCAGAACTGCATTTCACACAATTTAAACACTCAAAAAAAGTTCTCTTCAACGTGGCTTTGCCTCTGTAAGTTGAGAAGAATTAGCAATACATGCAAGCATTTTTCAAGGTACTGAAACTAGTACCTATAATATCACCTGAGACTGTGCAGGTGAACTTTAGTTACACTGGACAATAGGGCTGGTGAAAGTCATAAAAGAAATTGATCATCCCCAAAATAAAAAACACCCCAAAAGTCAAACCGATTTCCTTCTCTTTTCCCACATCTTCATACACAGTCACGGCATCATAGGAGCAATCTTCACTCTCTTCTACTTCAAAAGACTGGTATGTAAGCTTTAAATAAAAAAATGAAAGAGTGAACCTTGTTGTGAAATTCATGTGGAAAAAATTAAAAGATCTACAAGGTCTTTAGTATTGTGAGCGGTTTCTGCAAGGTTTGGTTCCTGTGACATTCAGACCTCTCACAGATGATACATAAATAACAAATTTTCTAGAAGAATCTGTCATAACACAATTTAACCCAGGAAATCCTATTTTTCCCATAACCTACAGGACAAATCCAAACCTATCTGTCTTTCGGGATAGAAAGTGATTCCTCTTAACTGCATCCAGCAGCATGATTCGTGCTCATGCTGCTTGATCTCGTTTGTCCTTACTGCAGGATTTCTTGTCGACTCAGTGGTGCCCGTTTCCCTCGTGCAGACACAGGAAGGGTTCACGTTGTACCTTGACTACGTGGTCCTCTGGGGCACAGATAATCCACTGACAGGCTGCCAGGTTGCTGTAGTGCTCTGGGTGGTGCACGCTCTCCAACACTCCTTCTTCAAAAAGGACAGCTAGGGACTCACAGCCAGCACCTGGAAATCCGGGAAGACAAAAACGGCGAGGAAAGAACCAGCTGGAAATGCTGCCAGAACAGGAACATCGGGAGCTTGTTTAAGACTCAAGCAGGTGGCCCTTGGGCCCATCCCTGGGGATGGTGACCTGCTGTGCACAGCAAAACCAAAAGCAATTCTCTGTAAGGTGTTTTAGCCTCAGCTGCCTCCCTCGAGGCCCCCCCACGAGAGCATCATCCACCCAGAAATACCACAGGAGCTTCCTCTGGTTTATTTTCCCCTGACTCTTTTTTTCAGGTCCCCACCCAAGAGTGTAGGCAGGTACATGACTTGACTTAGACCTACCAGGAAGAATATCTGGTGTAAGAGCTTTGTAGGTAATGGAAAAACCAGTTCCATTATCCTCATCGTCAGAAACAAATTTCAGCCTTATGCTGTTGGAGCCAATCAAAACAGGTAATGGAAGATCTCCTCCACAGAATTTCCCTGAAACATAGCATTAGAGAATAATCACTGTTTAAAGCCTACGGTTACTTAAGAAACCTTGCATGTACGACTTTTAATACTTAGCTATAAAAATTTTAGGGAAAAGGAAATTTCCTATTCATCCCTCTATTTTCCCTATTAATCCATTAGCCCAAATAGATTCACACTAATAAAAATTGAAAATCATTGACAGCAGAAATGTGATACAGTTCCCTATCAGGCATTTTCCAACCTCTTCTCCTCCCACACAATTATCCTTTTATTTCAGATCCTATGTCTCAATGAGGAAAGTGCAGGTGAAACGTAACCAACCACCACATCCTCACTGGGTGCACTTGCTGTTGGAATAAAGAGTGCTCTGACAGGTTCTAGATCTTGGAGGTCTTTTGCAACCTGAGTGATTATTTCAAAGAACAAGGGGGCAACAACTCACCCACGAGTCTGTCATCTATTGAATAGAGTGATAAAGAATCGTAGTCACAGAACGTTTCTGGCTCGACATCGAAGCGGGAGAAACGAAGCCTTATGTGATTCCCTTCTGGCACAAATAGAGTCCATATACACAATCTGGAATAAGGGATCAGTTCCCAATCACGAAAACGCAACCAAAACCACCCCAAAACCTATGCTTGTATGGGGAATATTCTCTGGGGGAAGACTGTGTTTCCTCTACTTACTGGTGGTTTTGATAGAACTGTTCAGGCCTTCCAGGAAAATGTAACTCCCCTTCACTGTTGCAGAGTTTGCCATCCTGGACGCTACAAAACGCTGTGAGTTAAAACATAATAGAACAAATCAGGTTTGACGCACATGCAGTCAGCTGTTCCACCAAAAAGCTCAAACATCTGGAGAACATTGTGAGACAGGATTGCTCAGCTGCACTTTTTTTCTGCTGGCAGACTGATGCTGTGTCTTCTCTCTTCTCTTTCATTTGGAATTACGGTAAATCAGCTCTAAACCCCATAATTTGGGAGCAAGAATGAAATCCTGCCAATAGGCTATCATTTTTTTTTTCTGTAAAAATGGCAGTGCTTGTCTTGTACCTTAAAGAAACTCTTGGCTACATGAAGATTTCAGTACAAATAATTTTCTGTGAGGAAAAATGGATACCCCAGAGCATAACAAAAGTGTTCATGGCAGCCTATTTGTAAAAATGCCCTTGGTTATGTTACAGCAGGAGATTTTTGCAACAGGACAACGTGCTGTTAAAACTACTTTAACAGAAGAAGCAGAAGCTCTCCTCTCCAGCCAAGTGTCAGCAGAAACACAATAACTTACAAAAATCATCTCTTCTTGCCCTTCCTTCTGCTTGCAAGGTAACCCAGAAAGAGCAACGTTTATCAACAACTGTGTAAACGTAAACACATTTAAAGAGTCGAGTATTTATAGGATTATTTGCCCTGCAGCATCCTGGGAAGACCAGTAAAACCTTTCAAAAATGTTTTCAAAAAGGTTTCTTCCTTTATAAATTTCATAAACAACTATTTTCAGGGCTCTTTTTATGCTCTAACACAAATAGAAGACACTGGGGAAAAGTAGTGTACTCACCTGTGGAGGTTTTCACTTTCACATCTAATAAAGGAGGGATAGGGAAGGGGGTGGAAAAAGAAGAATAAATTACTGTAGTTTCATATTCACAATTTACTTTTGTCCATGTGAAATGGCAATTTTGTACAGCTGGCACTGAGGCAAATCCCAATGGTTTTTGGGTACACGGTGCCTACAATAAACTGGGACTTGGAATCAAAACAAAATTGCAAGTTCAGGCAGTGCTGATGTTGGAATAAACCATTCTGGAGTAGCCACTATGAGAATGAACCATCCTTTGACAGCCCACCACTCAGTCTGAGCAGCAACTTTTTCAGCAGCTAAACCCTTTTCATTTTTTGCTGACACATTTTGGGGGTTCCTTCTTCGAATCACCAATTGAAGATGGTTTCAAATGGGAAATTTTATTTCCCCCCCCCAATTTTTTTTCTTCTCATTGACTAAATGTCTTAAATAACCCTCCCTCCCTTTTTCAGTTCTCTGTGTAAGGTTTAACAAAACCCTTTAACAAGATTAGCCCAAACTAGAAGAAAACATCGATTCAGTTTCTTATTACTCTCAGTCAAGTTCAGCCCTGCCATTTAGATCTCCAGCTGCATGACTTTGGAAGTGGTGCCTGATGGTCACACTGCTCCCCAGCAGAGAGGGAATTCGTGGCCTTTTGGGAAGAGTGAACAAAAGCACTTCTGAGCGTGACTTGTCCCCACGTTGTCACACGTCTGATCCAACATGTTTTAGCGTGAAAAATGACAAGTGACTTCAAAGAAGTGCATATGGAAACTCTGATACTTTCAACTGGTGAATTTCCACTAAAAAAAAAGATAAAAATCCAATAACCATGCTAACTGGCTAGCTATAAAAAAAAAAAAAGAGTCCAAGTAGGAGGCAAAGTGGAAGAGAAGCAAACATTTACAATGCTCTCAATTTGGTTTTGACAACTGCCAGTCAGTACCATACACTTCAAGGGATTGTGAAATGCTGCAGTGCTTTGACAGGAAAACATACAAGTGCTGTATCCTGAAAGAAGATAAAATTAAATAAAATATTCTGAGCCAGGGGAATTGTCACAAGCGAGGGACACATTACTGTGGAGACTAAATTACCAGCACTCATGTTCTCCCGAATCCAGGACAGCACCGCGCTGAGGTCTGTGAATATTCCCGGGGATCCTCTGTTGTGGTGTTTCTTCTTCTCATTCCTCCTCCAGCCACGGGCACATCCCATCCCCCAGGAGATGACCCCAGCGAGAGTCCAGGCCCCCTGCTTGCCTCGACACAAGAGGGGGCCTCCGGAGTCCCCCTGGAAAAGAGCCGAGCAAAATCCCAGGAGCCAGAGATTGTACAGCCGAGCAAGCCTTAAAGTGTTTACTGATGTCTCTTGTGTGCCTCACTAAAAACCTGCAGCACAGGGGACAGTCATTTCTAAAAGGGCTGTGAGGACACACATGTTTTTAGGGTGTTTAGTCAGGGTTGTCAAGAGGGGGAGAGAGATTAATTCCCTCATGGGTGCATCTCTGGCGTGTTCGTGCACGTGAAAAAGGAGTGAGGAACAATCACTTTACCTTTATCCCACTTCCTTTCCTTCCTGTAAGCCAATTCTTTCTACCTGCGTCCTCAGGATCTTTCCAACGTTAATTAATTCATCAAGTGCTCTGTGGCCCTGGACCCCTAAGCATTACTGCACTGGGGTACATTGCAAAATTGCTCTCAGGAACCTGTCCTACTGCCCATCCAGTAATTCATATGGAATCATGTCATTAAGTGCATTGCCCCACAGGGAACTTTTGGAAGAATTCTTACATCCAAACCTCCAGTTTAGAGTGAATTTGTTTACTTTGGCACACGGGGCTCCTGAGAACCACTCCTAAGCACCCCGGGCCCTCTGTGCAGCTGACCTGGCAGGCGTCTCTTCCTCCGTCTGGAAATCCAGCACACATGATGGTGTCGCCTGGGATGGGTTTCTTTAAAGTTGACAGTGCTCTTGAACACTCTCTGCTGTTCAGGATCGGGAGATTGACTTCATACAACACCTGAGGAAGCAGTCCATCTGAAACACAAACGAATGTTCACGAGGAAAGCTGAAAGGTAAACTTAATGTTGCTGTTAACACACCACAAAAATCAGTTGGAAACTCACTCCAACCCCTGTCATGGTTACAAGCATGTTTTGGCAAACACCCAGGATTTTGTACAGAAGCAGTTTTACTTGAAAAAAATTCCAAAATGTTTCAAAGTTGAAATGCAGGTCTAGGTTTTGTGGTAATCCATTTTGAAGCAATTCACAGGTAGGCATAGAAGCAAAATCCCATTTTGGGATTACAATTCTTAAGACCCGTCAATGGTTACTTTTGTTCTGGCTCTGACCTGTGGAATCAACTCTTAGTTTCAAAGAGAAAAGACAATAATGTGAGTGGCTTACTCTCCTTTAAACGGCCCCAGCCACAAGCGGTGCAGATATATCCTGCTTCAAACTTTTCACCTGGCTGAGGAAGACATGCTGGCAAAACTGATGAACCTGCCACACAGGGACATGAATTTTACTGGTAAGTACTTGAAAGAAAAAGAACAAAAAACTTCCTTTATAAGTGTTGGGGGGCGGGGGTTTTAACAAAAAAAAAAAA
>VZTG01009502.1:33578-89044 GCA_013397845.1 Melanocharis versteri
AAAAAAAAAAAAAAAGTATTGTTAATTTTGTAGAATCTGTAAAATTAATCTCGTATTGACAATAACTTTTTCCTCGTGGAGAGAATGATCACAGCTAACTGTGGCCTTACTGAAGTTGAAGGCACCATCGAGCTTCAGAAGGGCAATGTCGTAGTTCATTGGAGTCCTGGGGTCAAACTTGGGGTGCTGAATGACAGATTTGACAGACAGTGTCTGCTCACTGCTCTCCCTGAGCCCCAGGTCGTGCTCTCCTGCAGTGACATGCAAGTATTGCAGTAGGTTCCTGTGGAACAGAAAAATTAAAGTTCAGCTACGCAATCTTCAACAGGAAAGGCAAAAACAGAGGTTTTTTTAAACAGAGAAGTTATTCCTTCTGATACCCCCATACCTTTCATCTTCAGATTTTAGAGCACTTAAGATGTACAGCCAGCAAGAGCTGAGTAAGTTCTGTAGTAGGAATTGGGAGATGAAAAGGATTGAGAAGAAAAATCCTTTTGCTACAGACCTGACCGTGGTTTGGTGGTCCACTGAGGAGCCAGGCTTTCTAATTGTGTTTAAAATTATTTAGACACACTGCTTTTTGAAGGAGGTGGGAAGATTTGGACATAGGAAAGTATAGAAAAAATTCTTCTCTCTATGATTCTGAGTTTATTAAAAAAAAAGAAACATAAAACCACAGTGAATCCTGCTTTAGGGTTCCTGGTACCGGACCAGATGTGCAGCAAGGGAGCACAAAAGCAGTGAGTATAAACTATTTATTCTGCTTCAAATTAATTTTTTTACATAGACTTCCAAAATCAGTCTTTACCAATCTCTGTTAAGTTTATTTCTTAATTATTTTGAGGTGTTCAAAGGGGTTTTTCTCCCTTTCTGTTAGAACATGGAAAATAATGATTAGAAACGAAAGGGTAGCACCTGTAAGTAAGCACCACGAGGAGATGCTACAGCACACACACGTCTGCAGTCCGTGATTTCCTGCACCTGAAACATCCCACCCATACCTGTCCAGGGTGCAGTGAGCTGCTGTGACCACCCACTGAGCAGAAACGATGGTGCCTCCACAGAAATGCTTTTGCCTTCTCTTCAGGGAGACCTGCAGCGTTCAAAGAAGACACTGCCGGTAAAGAAAGTCTCTGTGTCAGCTCTGATGGAGTTTGGGGAAGAGCAGGGGGAGCACACCCAGGTGCTCTCTGAGCAGTCACACAGCCAAAGCACGTGCTGCATTTCCAGCACAAATGCTTCCACAGCATTCTCAGAATCCCTGAGACATCCCAGTCCCTGCTGCTCTCCCTCAGCTGTGCCTGGAGAAAAGCAACACACGTGTAATAAAAGCCAAGCCCCTGAGGTACTCAGGCTGTGAAGGTGAGTGGTGGGTTGAGAATTTTGGGAGCACTGCAAATCAAGGATGCCTGGCAGCAGCCAGGGATTTGGGGTGGTGTCCTGTGCCCTATTTTTGAGCAGCTTCATCCATTTACAGATGAACAGACTCATCCACAGACACTCTTCCAGAAAGAGTGATGAGCAAAATAAAAATCATAAACAAGGGTTTATCAGGAAGCAGGATGGGCTTCGGGTCCTCTCCACCTGCTTTGTTGCTTTTCTTAAAAGCAGGCTGGAGTTCAACAATACATTACCATACAATGGCTTGGGTTGGAGGGCACCTTAAAGATCCAATCCCCCTGCCCTTCCACTGGACAGTTTTCTCAGAGCCCCATCCAACCTGGCCCTGGACACTTCCCTGGATGGAGCACCCACAGCTTCTCTGGGCAGGCTGTGCCTCACCACCCTCCCAGTAAAGAATTTTTTCCTAATATCCAATCTAAACCTGCTCTCTTTCAGCTTGAAGCCATTCCCTCTCGTCCCGTACTCCGTGCTCAGCTAAAAAGTTCCTCTCCAACTCTCTTGTAGGATCCTTTCAGGTACTGGGAGGCTGCAGTGAGGTCACCCCAAAGCCTTCTCTTCTCCAGGGCTTTGTTCAGCAGATAAAACCACATTTGCTGGTGCAAACCTGCCACGGATGTGAGCCTTGCTTCACCTGGTTTCCCCCAACGATCCGAGTGAAAAGGGCAAAGGAGCTCCACGGGCTGGTCTCTTGCACTTTCTGCCCACACTTAGGATCTGAGGGGGAAAAGGGGCAAGAGAAGGAAGGATTCAGTCTGGATTCAAGTTTTACTTCTTTTTTGGTGATATAGAATCGGAAGGCGTGGACTGGTGCGAAATTCAGTCCCTCTGCCATGTCAGGAAACACATCTTATAATTCCCGATACAAACTGCCCAGGCTGAGGCTAAACTGAGCTAAGGAAAAGGCAATGTACTTTAGTTTGCAGAAGGTCTCCAAATGAGCGCATTTTGGTTTAATCGTATCACAGATTTTTTTTTTTTTATTTGGCTCCATGAACAAACGTGCAGATATTCTCTTTCAAGCAAGTTTTGGAATTATTTTGGAACTAAATCACTGTTTCATTGTCAATTTCAGAAATATCTTTACAGCCAGCATTTTTTACTGAAAATATTTTTGACAGACAGTCAAAATGCACAATACACAGACCTTGATGACCAACGACAGTGGCTGGATTTCTCCAGAACATCTATAACTATGCCAAATTTATTTCTTCTTAACTCACTGTTATAATCATCTACCACGGCTGAGTGAGGCTGATAATCTTTTTGTGTTTCTAAAGGAGAATATTTATAGAAACAATTATCTGCAGTGATAACCATTCATCTGGTTGTATTTTAAGAAAGACAGAAGCAAAGCGACCAGTTCTGCCCCACAGCGAATTGTAAAAGAGGAATTCTTTGTAGTGCACTTCCCAAGCCCAGCAGTGGCCACAGTTTTATTTTATTCCTTAAAGATGAAAACTTCAATGAAAACTCATTGAAAACACACCTCTCACACACTTTACCACAAATTCTGTTAAACACAACATTGGGAAAAATACAGCATCCATAGGATGGGACCATTTTGTTGTTGCTTTGGCAGATGGGAGGGTGCATTCTAAGGATGTAGGACCAATACTTGTACAAATTGTCTGGGAAATGTGGAATTCTCCAACCTACCAAACGCATCCAACATCTACAAAAAAGGGTTTTGCTGTCACCTCAGGATTAGCATGGCTGAGGCAAGTGATTACAGTGACACAATTATGCTGACACAATGCTACTTCCACCAGCTTTTAAATAAAAAATGCTTTATATAGAAAGGAGCTTGTTCATTTATCTGACTTTTTCTATTCTTCCTTAATTATCACTCCACACACATTTTTCCCCTTAATATTATGCCAAACTTTTATTATCTGTGTTTCGACAAACTCTAAAATCCCCTATGCTTGGCAGTTTTTAATCCCAAGAGATTCCTGACTGCTCTACAGGCTGCTGGTTTCCATTCTTGTTTTCTATAAATTAATACATCTTCATGAAGGAAGCAGGAACAATTGCTATCATTAATTGCTCCAAAAAAGGAATCCTCTGGATTTTAGGATATAAGACAAAGGAAGAGAGGACCCGCTGTGTTCTGTTTGTACCCCATGGGGATCATGATAAATCATGACCTTGCTGCAAATTTGAAAGTATTTCATTTTACTCATTTAATCATAAATACATATTAACATTATTTTTTTCTGAGTCATCAAGGAATCAGACAAAAGCTTCCTGAGAATTACCCATGGAAAAAAAACTTTCATATAGATAACTTACAGGGCGAAACCAGCGCAGCTTCTTGATTTCAGCACTGCCTCCCAAGCTTGTCACTGCCTTCGAGCAAATCCACCAGGACCTAAAACTGTTGAAAAAGCGGTGAAATGTCCCTCCTACCTTTCTGAAGAGCAGCTGGCACGGCACGGAGCTCTGTGGCACAGAGCAGCCCCAGCAGCAGCAGCTCGCTGGGGGAAAGGCACATCCTGGGGCTGAGTGAAAACACGGAGAGGTTGTGACACACAGAGGGAAATCCAGACCCAAACCCTGCACTGCAGGGCAGCAGAACTTCTCACTGAAGGGGAGGTTACTCATTAATCCAGCCACAAAGCACCTACCCCCACTAATGAGTTTTCCAAATTTAATAGAGCATGGTTCTTCTATGCCCCATCACTGAATTCTTTGCTGTAAAACACTAACTGAAATCCTCTCTGAAACTTTTTTTTTCCTGAGGCAAAATGAGAAAATGAACTTACCATTGCATGCTTTGCTAGCAACACTTACCCAAGCAGATCTACACATGGAGGTAGAACTCACGTGAAGAGAATATCACTTGCTGTTTGCCCCAAAAATTTCTACAGCTTTTGAGGAAGCAACACTTTGTATTTCCTGCACACTTTTTATTTAGGCAATTTTATGGACCTGAGAAACACACCACGAGTTTATAACATTGCTGGCAGCATGCTCAGTGTTTTATTGTTTGGCCAAGGGTTTCCCAATAACAATCCCCCCAGCCCACATCAGGGACCATCCCAACAATCATTTACGTGTTTAGTCAATTCTAGTTTTTCATTCTTTCCTCTGCCAGTCAAAGGATAACGAACCCCAGCTTTTATTCTGAATATTCAATTTTATAGCAACTGGATATAAACCTTGTCCTAGAAACTTTGAGTTACAGTTGGGTTTTTTTCTGTTATAGATACAGAATTTATTTAGGGTGCCATTTTCCTACTAGTCCTGGGGAAATTTCCATTTCTGCAGCTTCTGAAACCTGTCTCACCAAAATCATTCCAGCTCTAATCAAAACCATTTGAAAGCTGCTTTCCTTCAGGGATTCATTTGTATTTTGCAGGGACAAAACAAACCCTCCAGACCCCTGAAGCAGTTCCACGTACAGCAGAGCTCTCTGCTCACTCCCCACAGCAGGATGGTACAAAAACAGGAATAAACAATCTCCGGGGTAATGGGTGCTGCTGCACGAGCCATCGGTGAGGAATGGAAACATCCTGGAGAAACAGTCAGCACATTCCAATTTCTCACTGAGAGGCAGCACTTTCTGCACAGCATCAAAGAGTCCAGACAGAAAAAGCACAGAGGGGCACGTTCTGTCCGAGCTGCTCCTTACCTGGGGTGGCAGAACAGGAGGGGAGGCTTGCTCGTCCTCTTATTCCGTGTTCTCCTCTTCTGCTACCTATTTACAGTTCTCCTGGAGCTGTTCCCTTTCTCCTCCGTGTGGACAGAGGCACCCCCAAAACTGGGGAGCTGCTCGTGCTCCTAAAACTGGCAGCTTTGGCAGGCAGCAGTGCCAGCATCACTCCTGACTAGAATAATTTCTGACTAGAATAATTTCTGACCAGCATCACTCACTCCTGACCAGCATCATTCCTGACCAGCATCACCCATTCCTGACCAGCATCATTCCTGACCAGCACCACTCATTCCTGACTAGCATCCCTCATTCCTGACCAGCATCCCTCATTCCTGACCAGCATCCCTCATTCCTGACCAGCACCACTCATTCCTGACCAGCACCACTCATTCCTGACCAGCACCACTCATTCCTGACCAGCACCACTCATTCCTGACCAGCATCACCCATTCCTGACCAGCATCACCCATTCCTGACCAGCATCACTCACTCCTGACCAGCATCATTCCTGACCAGCATCCCCCCCACCTCAGGCAAAGGTCAAACCTCACAACTTGATCTCCACCCACGCCTTTGCTCTGAATCTCCATGCAGAGCTGGCTCTGCATCCCAAAAATTTGTTTTAAGCCAAACAAAGCCGTTAAATCCCTGGCTGTCCTGAACGGCCCGAGCCGTGTTTTAGCAGGCAGAGCCGGTTCCTGCTGGCCCCAAAATAATGGCACTGATCGGTGCTGCTCAGCCTGGGCTGTCTCTTCTTTTGCAGGGCACTTGGAGGATGAAATGCTTGTAAATCGAAGTGTGCTCCGTGCTGCAGGGATGTGCACAGCTGCTCCTTGCTGTGAGGTCATTGAAAAATAACCACGCACGCACCCAAGTAAGTTTAAGACCAAGAGGAAGCAAGGAATGTTGATAATACTCATATTCAGAGCCCTCCAGTTGCTTTTTCTGCTGGTTTGGGGGGTTTTTACAGGGGGCAGGGGCTGGTGGGAGGGAACACAGGCTGCCTTAGGTCAGTGGACCGCTGAGATGATGGCCCAGCTGCAGGACAGAGAAAGTTTAATTCTTGCTGGAAAAGTTTCTTCATGGTGCTGCTCCTGTCCAAGGAGGAAGAAAGGTGGAAGATGTATTCACCCGGTGAAGCTTGAGAGGAGAAGAAACAAGGAGTGGAGGGTACAATGAGCAGCAAATGCTGGTTAGTAATTAACCTGTTAGAAAATCAGTAGGAAAAAAATATTTAAATGGGATTGTTTTTTTGTTGGGTTTGGTTGTGGGTCGGTTCTGTGGTTTGGCTTTTTTAAATACAATGAGCTGTGCTTTTTGGGGTCACTGATCACATCCTAACAGTTTGCAAGGTCGCTGCTGGAAAACTGGAGAACCTCCAAGCTCAGTAAAATTAATGGTCTCATATCCTAAATAAGATACAATATCTTGAAATACTAAACTTATAAATCTTATAATTCATGTACCATACTTCTGAATCCAATAGTTCTTAACTGAAAGCAGATTCAGTTTTAACACGGACTGAATGTATTTATGTTTGGATAGTTGGGCAGGAATTTTGATTTTCCAACAACCTTATTATTCACCAGTTTTAACCTATTGTATCTCCAATGGCTCGATTCAAATTACACCCGAGTCTGCTGTAACAAAAAAATTCAAGTCTAATTCTCAAGGTTAGCCCATTACTGCCTACTATTTCCCCAAAAATTCATGAAAGATCCTGAATGGCACCAGCACAAAACCCACCTCAGTTTTAATATGCTTTAAAAGCCACCATCCACCCTCACTTCTTTCAGCCAGAGCCCTCATGTTACTTCAAAGATCAATAAATTGAAAAGCTGAGGGAATTAGGGATTATCAGTTCTTAAAATCACATTAAGTACCTCTGCAACTCACAGCCATGTTTTTCCTCTCCCTCTGTACAAATAAAATCACATCTCAGAGCAGAATCATGCTACACCTTCATTGGGATTCACGTTTTTGGAATTCGTGTACTTTTTTAGAGCAGCAGAGATCACTGATAAATACACCTGACTTGCAAAAGACAAACTGCATGATTTCAGCTCAATATTCCCACATGAATCCTAGTTAAGCCGGCCTTCTAGTTTAGGATTATAGCTATGTTTAGGTAAAAATTTCAAAAAATACCTGCAAACTAAACCTTTGCAGTAACGATGCTCACTGTGCTGTCAGTTCATTTTCCAGAAAGATTCATAGCCACGATTTTTCAGTCACCCAGGCATTTTTGGGGGAGCAAATTGTTTGTCTGAAAATTAAGAAAATAAGTATTTATGAAACAGTCAGAGGCAAAAGTTTTAAGCCAGTATAATTTTGAACCTGTTTAATTCCATCTGTTAATAAAAAAGGTGCTGGCAGGTGCTTGTTTCTGTACCAAAGACAAACTGACAGTCAAAAACCTCAAGGCAAATCCTTCACAAGTGACCCAAAACAACTGGCGTGGGTTCTCACAGTGCTTGCAGGTTCTTGATGGCTTTAAACCAACCCAAAATTAGGCTGCTGCCACGAGGGCAGTTGTGCCCCATCTCCCATGGAAGTGTTGCTGCCATTCCCCTCGTGCCAGTCTCTGTGGAGACCTGAGCTCGTTTGATGTAGCTGGCTTTGCTTTTATAGCTGGATTGCTTTCTCGACCAAAGCTTTTAACCAAAAACTGAATGCCAGTGCCAATGCAAAGGGATCAACACGTGCCCTGGACAGAGCAGCCCATTCCTTTTGGCTGCAGACCCCACTTACAATTTAAAGCATCAAAATCCATCGTGAAGCTTCAGCCGGACTGTTTTAGACACAGCGCTGTCCTGAGAGCAGATCCAGAATTTTCAGTTCTGCTCCAAGCTTTGCGACAAGCTCGTGTTCCAAGCTCCTGTGTCGTTCTGCTTAACAAACACGTCTCAGCTGAGCATTCTGAAATGTTAAGGCGTCACCTCTCACACCCCAGGGATGATGAAATCCCTTCTCTTCGGGGGTGAGGATCCCCAAAAGGGCAGAGGATCTTTGTAGGCTTTTAGCAGCACAGCAGAAGTTAAAGGTCACCCAGTAAGTCTGGAATTTAAAGAGGAAAGTTGCTCCCACCCCTGCACAGCTTGGGTCTGCTCCACATCCTCCCGAGTATCAGTCAGCCTCATAGATCAGATTCCCTCGGATGCAGAGGAGTTCTGAGACTTTGAACGCTTCCTCCCTCACTCCCACTGTGTTCCCATCCCAGCCCGCCCCAAAACTGAAAGGGCTGAGGGTTCTTGCCTCAGAGAGACACTGAGCTGTGTTTTACTGCCTCCAGTTAACTCGAGCGAGGACTCGGAGGGAGCAGTGAAACAGAAAGCTCGGCTTTTGATGATGTTTTCACTTCTACTCTCTACACCCTCCTAAATTCTCCAGCTGGCCCATGAGGGCACAGAACAAAGTGCACGATAGCAAGGATGTTCAAAGGAGCACTTGGGGCAATAGGAACCTGCAGAAATCCCCCAAGACGCTGTTTCCCAGAACGTTTGGTCTTTAATCCAGGATTTTGGATATGCATCAAGATCTATTTGAGTCTGTGCAAAAAAAGGAGCGCAATTTTAACGCAAAATGCACTGAGCTTTTTCATCCTGCAGTGTGCAATAGCTGATGTACGAGCCAAAAGTAACTGGTAACCAAGAATTAAAAGAAACAGCACCTGCTGGCCTTTTCCCACTTTTCACTGCAGCTCCATTTTTCCCATTTTCCAGTGTAAGAGAATCATAGATACAGGCTCAGTTACTCACATCTGTGATGAGCAATTTTCCTTTTGTAGCTGGACAGAGATTTTACCTTCCAAAGCAAACAAGACCAAAACCAAAGAAGGTGAACAATGTCAGCAAGTGCAGAAGCACTGCAGGCTATGGGGAGCACAAGGCATTGAGATACCAGCCAAAGCTTCTCTTGGATGGAGTCCAGCCTTAAATTCACCACAGAACTGATTAATTGGGAAAGGACAAACGAAGGAAGAGAGAGGGAACAAAATTGTGCTTAGCTTAAGTATTTGACCTGAATATCTCAAAGTGCTTTGTAAGGACAGATCAATACTAACGCTTTTCAGCTGAGATTTGGCATATGGATTAGACAAATCAGCAACAGCCAGAGGCAATTTGGTCACTTAGCTCCAAAACATCCTCCTCTCGGGAATGTTCTGTGAAATGCTAAGTCTTAATAGCACAGCAGCAGCTCCTCAAGGTAAATATAAATAAAAAATAATAAATCCACTACATCACCTGATTTTTGGAGGGCACAGTGAATACATTTCAATGCCTGCTTTTAACGTGGGTAAAGATTTACACTATTACAGTGCTTACAGAATACGCTCAAAATACATAAATACACCATCTCGGGCAGGCAGCAGCGAGGTGAATCCTTGCAGATTTTTTCAAAAACATCCTTTAAATAAAAATGTATTACATCAGCCTGGCTATGCTGTCAGTCGAGTCTGCTCTTCACATCACATCAAGAGCAGGACATGAAAGGAGAGGTCTCCAGGTATCACTGCACAGCCATTTCCCTGTGGATACCTCTGCCTTGCCGGGAGATGGAGCTGAGTCCAAAGAGTAGGGAGAGATGAACGACCTGTCAAACCAGCCTAAAAGGCCGGGAGAAGGAAGTCCAGGAGTAATCCATGTACTTGCCCTTGATCAGCCAAGTGAGACCAGCTTCCCCTGCTACAGGAAACTGGCCCGGGCTCTGTTTGCTCTCCTCCATGGATAAATCACTCATTTTCAGGACCCACAATCAAATGCAGTCAAGAGCAGGCTCACAGCCATCAGCTACTGGGAGATCAAGCCAGAAAGGAGGAGAGAACAGTGAAGAAGTAGCATGCTCATAAAGCTATTTACGTCGTGCCAAAAGTGTAGAAAGCCGGATTTAAAACTCTTTGAATTTTGGGTATTTCCAGGCTGAAATCTAAGCAGTGGGTTTGGGTTTGTGAAAGACTGCAAGATTCACAGCTCCCACTTTTAAACATGGAAATGGAGACACAGAGAACAAGGGGGACAGAGAAGGGAACTGCAGCAAAGCTCAAATCAGAACTTTGTCCTCTGCTCCTGACGCTGCCAGAGAAATGTGAGAGTGTGGGAGGCACAAGCAGACAAGCACAAAGAGCAAGCTGTTCCAGAGAGATGGGGAAAGCCAGGCCAGACAGGGGTCGTGAACAATGATGGGGTATTTCCTTCATTTTTAATGAAAATACAGCCGGTAGCAGGATGCCCTGCACTGACATTTATCCTTCTGGCTGCCCCACGGGTCACCTACAACGACCTGCACTGGAAAAGGCAGGAGGAGAAAAGCAGGAGCGTTGTTCCGTTCCAGCTCTGCCATCAGATGGCAGAATGACACCAGCCCTGCCACGGAGGTGGGTGTATTAACATCCCATGATTTGGTGAATTAACAGGCAGCCGTGCCAGCCGCTGTAAAAATCAAAATTGATCACTTTCCTTCTGTACTGCGAGACAAAACTCGCTCAAATACAGTGAGACGTTTAAAGCCATATCAAAAAGTTTGGGTCACAATCCCTTTAAGGCTCTGTAGAAATTAATTCCGATCACTTTTCATGGTTGCAGAGAAAGCTTGGGGAAAACTGAGAAATCTGCAAAGTTCTGCAACCACGACGAGGAACCACACGATGAACAACAGAGACACACAGCCAGCACAGATCTTGCTGCGGGGTTTTTGTCTGGCTTTGCCCGTTTTGTGGTCATTCTCGGTGTTGGGGCAGGAATTTGCAAATCCTTTCTGCCCCACAGCAAACCCGAGTAGGATCCACCCTTGTACAAGTGGGTGCACTGAGACAAAGTCATCTAGGTTTAACCTGTGGAGAGCTTAGGATTCTCCAGCTGGATTCATATTCCTATTTTTTCACTTTCACAGTCAGACTGCTGCTCACAAGCAGCTTCTGCCACTGCATCTGCTGCCACAGGAGACTCGTGGCTCAGGTATATTACCAGCAATGAAAGTCTGGTTCTTTCCCTTAGGGAGCAGACATTGTGCTGCTGGATACCACAGCAGGATGGGAGAGGGGAAGTAGAAAACTCTAGTCTTGAAACCAGGGGGGTTCCTTGTCTCTGCAATGGTTGGTGTAGCTATAAATAATGAGGAGGAAACGAGAACTCGGCCTTAAAAATATTCAGGACTTTTGAATATGCAAGCACAACCGAAGCCTTTGAAAAAAAAAATTGGGATGGGAAGAGGCAAAAAGAGTGAAAGCAAAAAAGCTAAAGAATGGAGCTACTAAAAAGCCTAAGAAACCTTTTGATTGTTTGTTTGTGACGTGTTCGTGCAAGCTGTGAAGCAGAGTCGTGGATGTGCAGCCGCCCCAGCACACGCCTGCTTTGGAAGGGATAAATTTCAGCTGTCTCAGCGATATTTGGCAAAGTTGACAGAGCTTAAGGGTTCAGGTTACTCCTGTCAGGCCTGCAGTGCCAGGGCAGAGGCAGCTCCCAGCAGCACATTGCGACAAAACGAGCACAGCAGAGCCTTAAAAGCTTAAGAAAATGGATGGAAAGGAGTTCCAGGGCCGGTGGGAAACTGCAGTGGGTGGGGAACTGAGCTGTGCCACTGCTCGAGTCTCTTGAGCAATTCAGCCAAGAGCTGGAGGCTTCTGAGCACCACAGAAACCACACCGTGCTCAGAGACAGGAAGGCTCCTGCCCTTCAGCAGCAGATGTGAGACATCCACTCCAGCAGCAGGAGCTGAAACTACTGAATTCTTCACAAAATAACTGCAGTGGAGCCCTCCTAAGCCGGGCAGGCAAGTTTCAATGCCAGCCCTCTTCCTTGAGGACATTCACTTCTGACAGAGTGCCACGAGGAGATTGGTCACCACATTTATTCCTGGCTCAAAGACACCTGAATTCAGCCAAGGCAGACACGGGGTTAACTTCAACTGAGCAAGCTTTGCTCTTAACTCGATGTAAACAGGAGACAGAACCAAACCACCTACAAATTCTGGGCGTGCTTAAGACTTCACGGCCGTGGGGGTTGCGAGCAGCACTGTGCTGATCGTGCAAGAGCTTTGGCCAGTTCTGAAAAAAATAAAAAAAGCCAAAAAACCGGCCACACAACAAAGTAGACAGCAAACACTAACTCCCTGCAGAAAAAACCAGCTGAAACACACTGAATAGCAGCGTTTCTTTCACAACTTTGTGCACAATGCAACCCTTTTCATGTAGGAAAGTGCCGTGTCAAGCCCTCGGAGCACTGCGGATCACAAATGCTGCAGGATGCTGTAGTTCTGTGCCACTCTGTGCTGGTTTATATTGAATTAGCACACACCGCTTTCTGCACTGTTCCTTGCTCTAATGTAATATGTATGGGCTTCCATCACTAATTCATGGTTTAGGAGCTCTCTGCCTTCTCTGGAGCAAGGGTCAGGGGTAAACTGTAGTTTTTGGTATCTTTTCATGCAAAAAAAAAAGCCTCAGCACAGAAAGCTTGAGTGGGTACACTTGTGTGTGGCAGATGGATGAGTGGAAATGGGGTAGGATAGAAAAACAGCACAGCAAACTTCAGCGAGGCACATCCTTACCTCCAGAGTAACCTACTGAAAAAAACCAAAAATACACAAAATCCCCAAAAGANGTCGCAGCAAACTTCTGGAGGTAAGGATGTGCCTCACTGAGTAACCTCCCAAAAAATACACAAAATCCCTAAAAGAACAAAAACAAAACAAAAAACCCACACCCCAATATTTCTACCCGCAGCGTTAGAGGTTCTCTGTGGGCTTAGTAGAGTCTTTGGCAACCTGAACTGTCCCCGGGCAGCAAGAAAGCAGAACAGAACTGCTGCTGCAGCTCCAGAGCCTCTCCCAGGCTGCAGGAAGGATGCTGGATTTAGGGCCACGAGGGGTTAACGATCCGAGCAGTCTCCGATATTGCCATTGTTGCAGGCAGGAAAGAAAGGGGGGGTCACTCCCCAGGTGTGCTCAGCCTGAGTCACTTTGCAAACAGCAGCGCCCCAAAGCCTCTCCCAGGGACAGGAATCACCACGGAGCACCAGCAGCTCCTGCTTACAGCCCGAGTTTCTGCTCTTTCACAGCTTTTGTCACCTGTGAGCTGTGTCCAGCCAAGCTTCTCCTGCCCAGACTGAGTTAAAAGTAAAGCTGACACGTGCAGAGCAACTGTTCGGACTTCAGCAAAGTGGAAAAACCTCGGCCAAAAGAATCTGGGTGCACTTCGGCTTAAAACTTCTTAAACTTGAAATTTTATTTTTTTTTAATTATACTCATTCATTCCTCACTCTGAATCCAAGATTCTATTATTAGGTGATACAATTGAATAAACGAAACGAGGATTTCATATCAATTAGTGCTGCCCAAGTGGCCACTGCAAAGGTTAAAACAGCAGAAAGGCTAAAATAACTAAAAACAAGAAGAACAAAAAACCCAACATCGATCCAGAACCTCTGAGATGCCACTCTCCTCTTGCATATCTTACACACATTTTTGACCATCTGGACACTCAAAAACTTCAGTATGTACAACTCCAGCTGAGGAGCTACAGAGGAGTTATGAGAAGCCCAGCTGAGGCTTAATGACCTTGACTTCTTGGCCAAGCAAATGAGACCAGAGGAAGCTCTATTTTGCCATAATTTGATTGCTGTTGGCACCCCAACGTCCCAGCAAGCACTGCAGACTTCACTCGTGTGAAGTTCTCTCCTATAGAGAGCTCATGACTCTCGGAGCAAAAAGGGCTGCTTTTGGAATTAAAGCTTAAATTAAATCATCTGCTGCTGTGCAGCTTTAATTGGCCAACCTCAAATGGTATCTGAGCTGGGTTGTTTGCCTGTTTAGACTCTTTTTCCTTCTGGGAAACTTCTCTTTGATCAGAAGACTCCTCTTACCCAACAAAACATGGAATATAATAACGCACAAGAATGAGAGAACGGTTTGGATTGGGAAGGACCTTAGGGATGATCCCATTCCTGCCACCTCCCACTGCCCCAGTTTGCTCCAAGGCCCATCCAGCCTGGCCCTGAATCACTGACAGCAGTTGGTTTTGCCATTCAGAGTCTCCTTAACACAACATCTGTTTCCACAGGAGATCCACTTTGCTCCTTCCCTTGGGTTTAGAGTCAGTGGCAGCAGGATCAGGCTGGCCCGTTTGCCAAATTCCACCTGGCCAGGCTGCAGAGCTCACCATGGAAACCCTGAGAGACCCCAGAACAGCCGGGGCCCTGGGAGATGCTGCAGGGATGTGAGCACCTGGGAGCTGCCGCCAGGAATTCCCGGATTCCCCCTCGCTCGGGGCCACGGGGAGCACTGCTGTGCTACAGGAGAGAAAAACAGCACTGAGCTCTGGCAGGGCAGCCAGCCCCCGTGGGAGACACAAGAGAGCCAGGCAAGGGGGGAACAGCAGCCCCAGTCCAGCTTTCAGGAGCAGGGCACACAGCAATCCCCACCAGCAGCTCTCTCTGCTCCTCACTGCTTGCCCAAAGGTCTGCCTGTGATACCTTTAGTTTTAACTTTCATGTTTTTTAGATTTTATACTGCAATAGTGTGTCTGTAACTCTGGGCTTCACGTACAGTGCTAACAGCTCTTCTCCTGGCCTGGCTGGACAAAACACACCGTTTCCAGCCCGAAGAACCAAGGACATTTGCAGCTTCAGGCCCCAAGGATGTAAACAGCCACGGATTGAGAGGGGACAGTCCGAAAGGATGGGACTGCGTGGACTGAAGCTGTGGTTGGACAGTTGGCCCGAATATGTAAATGGGCCAAAACTTATAAAAAGGGCGAGAACCCCTGACCCGGGGTCCATCCTGGGGGTCCATTTTAGGTGTAGTCTTGGCCAGACTTTTGTACTCCCAGGGTGTGTCCTGTGAAGGCCTTTCAATAAATATCTATTTTATTCTTTAACTCTGTCCAGCCTCTGCTCCAGGCAGCCTTCTTTTAGGCATCACCTGCAACAACAGCCCATCGCACAGCCCCGTGCTGAAACCTCCTCTTTTGGCTCAGCCTCCCTGTCCGAGTGAGTCCTCGCTCCAAAAAACCCACCAGAGCAGCAGCACCTGCAATATTGTTATTAACAGGTACCAGCCTCTCGAGCACTGCTTAGCCCTGCGTTCCAGCTGGCTTTAAAAGTTAACTCTGGAACACAGCTCCTACAGAGCTGTAGGAAAAGTGAAACTGAAATGCTTTTTTTAGCCCCTCGAACGTGTGCAGTTACGAGGTCCCAGGTTGTTCTCATTAACTGGCAGGAGGAAAGTGCCTTTCGTGCAGTACAACTGAACCTGCTCCTCTACTTCCATCTCTCCATTCCTTGCGACCTGCTCTAGCACGTGCAAAGAGCACTTTTAACCTCTGACACTGTCCATTTACCCATTGCCAAGCTTTCAACCCCAACAGGAAACAAACTACAGCCCACGCCTCTTAATGCAGCCACAAAAAGAGCTCTTCTGGCATAGTTTTTAATTTTTCAGGCTCTTTATGAATCTTTTCTATTCACAACTCCGTTGTCCTGGAGGACTTACTGACAGCACAAGCACTGGCTCCCTGTGCAGTAACTGAACAAACCCAGACCCATAAAGCTCCAAAGTGCATTCAATACACCTGTAAGGGTGAAGTGGAGATGGAAAACCTCCCAGCTCCTCGGAGAAGTGCAAATCCTCTTGTCCACTTTGCACTGCAAGCATTCAAGCTTTTGCTACAAAGATGGAAAGCCACTCACACGTTTGTGTACATATATGTGTGTGTGTGTACACATATATGCTTGTAGAACTTCCACCCCAAAAAAACCAGTTTAATTTAGAGGGGATGTTTTTTATTTGGAAGCTGGCACTAGCATTTTAATCTGCTATTTAATAATGAGACAGAAAATGTTTAATTTTAATACAGTTCGGCCTGGCTAAATATCACAGTCTAGCAGGCAGCCCGCAAAGTGTTAAACCTCCATGAATTTGAAAAGTATTGCCCGTATAGATTATTTACTCAGGTACTTTTAAAGCACAACGCTGCTAAGAGGCACCACTAACAAACAGTCCCCTGAGGCAAGACTCTGCTTAGGAAGTTAATTACCAGGTAAGAGTGACGCAGGCTTTGTTTCTCAGTTCCCAACACACAACTAATCTTGGAGAGTCATTCCTCTCCAAAGAAAAAGAAGTGAAAGAACAGCAGTGTCAGAAAATCTGCTGTGCTAATGTTACAGTCTGAGTGCATCTCAAGGGTAATTGCACATCACTTCTTCAGAATACTGAATATTGCTTTTCTAGTGAGCTCACTAACACACACGGCTCAAAACGTCAGTGCAGCGAAATCCAAGCAGAGCCTACCAATACACATCACGTGTATTCGAATTATTCTAGCCCAAAGACATCCCAGACAGTGGCCAGGAGTCTGTCGTTCAAAACCTGCGAAACAATCAAATTTCACTTCCAGCCTTTGTACCTTTTCTCTTCCCTCAGATAGTTCATTTTGGCAGAACAGAATTCAACAGCCCGAGACATCACCCAGCAGCAATTTTACAGTCAGCTAAAACCAATTCCTGCAGGAGCAAAGATGAGTGTTTGCAATAATTTAATAAGGGTGTTTACTTCCCAAACACAATCTCTAAGGCAGTTACAATTCCCACCCTAAAGGAAAGGACAACAGTAGAAAGAGTTTCAGAGCAGTGATTCATCATCTACCTTCCTTTTCAACTTTCATTCTCCACTCTTCTTTCAGCCAGTTGCAAATGCTACCAACAAACTCTGAAGGTTTTATTTAAGCCAGTTCTATAAAATCAGACCCTTTTTTACCACTTTCCCACCCCGTTCAAGCACAAGTATTTCTTGCTATCAAAAGGCAGCAGGGCAGAAGGCTTTAGACAAGTCTCAAGCAGTAATTCCTGCAATAAGGCTGAAATGCTCCCTCCCCACTTCCACCATCTCCCACCTGCAGTCTGTGTCCATCTCCACCCGTGTCTGACTTCCTGAGGGATGCTGTGGAACTTCTGCTGCTGAAGGGAACAGGGAACAGCTTCTAGAAGGGCGACTGAGAGGATGCAGCTCTCAAAATCCCGGGAATGGAACAGCAGACACGCTGGGCAGGGAGGCTGGCAGCAGGCACCCTCACTTTAAAGGTGGCAGCCCATTCTTTCAGCATCGCTCGAGGCACAGCTGAGCCCGTTCTCCTCCTGCTCTAAAGCCCCAGGCAGTGACTGTGCAGCACCTGTGTCCTTTGGCAGCACCACGTGCTAATAATTACCTGCTCTAAACTCTCCCACCTGGGCTGCTAAAAGTAACAAGGTGATCTTGACAGAGGAGCCTGCCAACGTGGCATAGGTGGGAAGAGGAATTAGGAGAAAGATGACCTGTGCAAAGATTTCATGCTTTAAAGATCATAACCATCCCTCGTGATGCAAGTCATCATCTCCACTTGTCATGTTTTAATAGCTGCTTTGTGACAGCAAATGCAAGAAACATTTCAGCGTGGTTACGACAGCCTCTCAGGATTATGCAGGGTGTTACTTTGAGGTGCAGGTGACACTGGCTTTCCACTTAGGGTGTTTTTTCTGGCTCTGAGGTGCCTGAGGAGATGGCTCTTTCAGGCAATTTATCTTACCATGCCACCACACACCCAGCCTAACCCCAAAGATGCCTGATATGAAAAGGTTCCTTGCTAAACCTGCGTGCCAAGCACCTGGAAGGCTCCCACAAGTGAATGGGGCATCTTTTTCCAAATTCTTCATTCATCTTCTGTGACAGAAACCCTGATCACTGCTGGCTCCCAGGATAATAACATTTCAACATGACAGGAAGCAAAAACCCCAAGTTCCCACCAGAATGACTGAAGGGACAAGACTGCATGAGTCTAAAACAAAGAAAAAAAGAAGTGCCAAGAAGAACTGGCAGATGTTTTTGCACTTGGTTAAAAGAAGTTCATTTCTAGTTAGAAGCAAAGTTATTTGATAGATGGTAGGACAACCTTTAAAAATAAAAGCACCAGCTGCTTCCATATTCTGTGTCTCTGAGGTTTCAGAGCATTTTTCTTTTTACCAAGCCATACTAAAAATATTTTTAGCTCATTAATTCAGGCACAACTAGTATTTTCTACCAACAGTTTAGCTCCTATCAGTACTTTCCCTGCAGTAATAGCAGAGACTGATAAAACAGGGAGATCACCTAACATTTGAAAACATGGAACTGTTGTCTGTCTCTAACCAGAGCACTGCTGTGAAAAAAGCCTTCACAGAATACTATTGGAGTAGAAGTCCCTAAAATACCTTCAGCCACCTAACATCCCACAGAATTTCAAGTCATATTTCCTGCTCTTTGAACTCCTACACAGGTGCTCAGCACCCACTGGCTCTGAAATGTAGAAACCACACGGAATGCAGGAACCAGCAAAGCAGCAGCTGATCTATGCAGAAGGTGACTTACTGGGCTAAGTGCAGCACATTCCTATTAAAAATGGATAGACTTGGTTTTAAATTAGAGGCGCAAAGAGTGGGAGTTGCCTTGCATGCTTCTCTTTCCAAATCAAATATTTATCAGAGGAAAACCACAGGTGTCACTGACAAGGAGAGATTAGCTGTGACTTAAAACCACGCACCTGGATTGAAAAGTGGTGAGACATGCTCTGCTTACCAATTAACCTTAAAAGTGCACGTGTTAGCCCAGGCAAAATGGAAGCCTTTCATTTGTTTCCAAGAATTAGAATTTAATAGTATTAAAACTCCAAAGTGGCATTTACCCTACAGTGCCTGGAATTAATGAAGTGTTTATAGCCAAGAGCATCCAATCTTTTTGTCTCAAGTCAGCTGAGTGGGTGGCAAGAGCAGAGGCACCCATGGCAGCATCTGGGGTGGGGAGGGAAAACAAAGGAGCCAAGAGTTTTGAAGAGTTGGTTTGCTCAGTGCAATCTAGCACTCCATAAAATATCCGGTACCAGAACTTACCAAAGCATATTTAAATCCAGAGCTCAGGTCTTCCTTCTTAAAAAACCCCTTCAGCAAGGGGAGATGGAACCCAAGGCCTAACCATGGAAGCTGCCCAGTGGATTGTCACTGTTGTGAAGTGACACAGAGGAAAAAGGTGATTATTGTGAGTCCTACATCAGATCTGGCCTGAAGTTCACTTGAATCCTTCCCCTAGTTACTAGGCACGAGGTTCTGAACCTGAGTGCTGTGTGCATCACACAACAAACAGCAGGCTTCTGACCTAAATTGGGAGAGCCCTTCTGAAACAGGAAAGCTAAGATGGGTTTGACAGAGGAAAACAGAAACCAACCAGTCTCTCTCAAACTAAAGGTGACTTCACACAGCTGGAGGATACAGGAGAACAAATATCAGCCATGTTCAGCCTGCTTCTCCCTTAACTTCATAATTTCCTTTTGTTTCCACAGGTCTCTCTCTCTCTCCCACTCCACAACGTGACTGCTTTTGCAAAGTCTCTGCTTATTTTAAGCGTTTCCCTTATGATTCTGAATCACACAGAGAAAGCTGTATACTAGAGGAAGTCAAGCCTCCTAGCTTTAGATTCTTGAATTCCACCCAAGTAGGTGCCTAAAACAGCAAGCGTGACTATTTGTGTCCCTGGACATCCAGTTCTGGGATAATTTCATCAGGAATGAAGGAAAGGATGAGCTACTGAGTTTCACAAAGATAAAAATAATTCAACTATATTATGCCATCTTGAATGTGGATGAAGGCTGACATGATACATGACAGTTAATAGTGTCTAAGTACTGAATCATTTTCACTGAGGTGGCAAATCAGATGTTTGTGGATGAAAACAAGAATAGCACAGCTACTTTCTGCTGCTGGTGGACTGGACCCCTGTTTCTACACAGAGGACATAGCAGAAACTCCTACCATAAAGGGCAAGGGCAAGTTGAGATTTAATGCTCATTCTACACCTCAGAAAACTGTAACTAAGTGGTGGTTTTCATTTCTTAATTTCCAAGGATCTATGGCAAGTTTCCTTTTTTCCACATGCTCATTAAGAAGCAAAAGAAGCCTTGCTTCTCCACGCCAGGCCACGAATCTTCCAAAGTGAGAGTAGCTACAGAATCACAATCCTCAAAGGTGTAACAGTTCAATTAGAGTGACATTGAAGGCTTATGGTAACAATCCCAACACTTGAGGTTAATGCCTGTAACTGAATCAAGAATAAAAGAAGTCCCATTCACCCCACCTAGGGCCCACGGCTCTGAGCATTCCAGTGCATGAACGTGTTGGAACTTGTGCTTTCACCAATTAGTCACAGTTCCTCCCTCTTCCCATAGTAAGGATAAAAGCTGCTCAAAGCTGTCATTGTTCCATATTCCAGGAGAGGCAGTTGCATAATTACTAATTACCTATCAGAGAGTCACAATAGCTGTGGAGCAGGGAAAGCCAAAGCTGCTGCACTGAAGAAGAGCACCGAGATAACACGAAGGAGAAAAGCGTTTATAAATATCTTGGAAGTGGAAGCGGGGTTAAATTTAGTTCGGGATGGCAGAGCAGCAGCTCGGTTACGCAACCTTCAACTCGCAGGGCTCTGCAGGCAGAAAGGAGGCCAGGGCTGCCTGAGGGGCTGAGCACTTCTCCACAGGAGAGGAAGGAAACCTGGAACTGAAAGTGGTGAGACCTGTCAACCTGCGCTGCTAAATTTATGACGGTGCAGCACATCTCAAAAATAAGAGCTGACAATTCCCATCGGCTCCACTGGGACCGATTCGCTGTTCCAACAGATTTACTCACACACGCAGCAAACGTCTCCAGGCTGGACAAAATCTGCACGTGCTTCAGCACAAAGAGATTGACCAACAAAAGTACACTTAAACACACTCACGTTTCTCCAGAGTAGAGATTCTTTGGTGGCTTTTCTTCATTTCTGTTTTCCAGGCTGGGAAATACGTACAAATATTACGGGAAGTTTTACTCCCCAGCTCGGTGCTGGGGGCTTCTCAATCCAAGTTACCTTTACAAGCCTGTTCTTTGCTTCTGAACAACACAGGATTTAATACTGTGCTATGAAGAAAGGGCAAAATGTTCAACAGCACAAGACATAGGGGACAGCACCTTACAACTTTTTTGCTTTTTGCTTCCATGTTTTAATTTGAGACCGACAAAATCCACCTCGGTTTGGTTTTTCAGTCTTAAAGGAAAGGTTATGCTTAAAGCTGGCAGACCCCAAACCACAGCCTGCAGATCTTTAGGATTGTATTCTTGACAAGAAAGGAGGAATGTGTGAAAACTGAATATTCCGAGAAATAAAGGTTAAAAAACAAAAACCCAAAGCATTTTGGTGATGCGCTAACTTAATGCTACCTTTCCCTCCCTTGCCACGAAATGTAGATGCCATAAATAAATGGAGTTGCTTGAAATGTTAATCCTAAAGCTTCTGCAAAACCACAGCACCTTTTTTAAACCATATGAAAAAGCAGGTGGGTTCATAGTATTTAAATAAATTTGATACTAATAGTACAAATGAACAAGCAATGACAGCGAGGGGAAAAGAGGCTGACACACAAAAAAGTCACCATGAGCAGGGATACCTCACCATGTGTTCTGGTGTCACCCCGTGAAGGTTTAGATTCTGGAGGCTTGGTGGGTTTTCTGGGGTTTATGTTTTGGTTTGTGACTGTGAAGTTTTCCTGGTTTTTTTCTTAATGCACATTGGTCAGTAACTCGATTTTCACCGTTTCTCACAAAGGAAAAGAGCATGTTTGTGCATATTAAGACGGCATTTAAATTATCCAGGTATTTTCCACAAATTAGACTAAACAACATAAAAAGATACAATGAACACTGTAACAACACTTTCAAGGGATTTGTTTATTTTTGGTTTACAAACAAAGGCACCCAATATTTCTGTTTATATCTTATAAAAGCTCACAGATTTAGCATTTGCTTCCAAACATCTGTTCCTACAGCAGAGAAAAACATTACAGGAAAATGTCTTTTTTTTTTTTCCTGGTCCCCAGTTTAAATACCAGTAACAGTTCAGTGATAATGTTGTTTCAGTCTGTTCCTCTTCCTAATCACCAGCTGATGCCCCTCCTGTAACTTGCTAGTCAAAACACCGAGTCTGCCTTCGTGGACCAAAATATAGTTCCAGTATATTTTTGACCAACATCTTTTATGTGCAATCACTGGTGTGAAGAACTGCAGGAGGACAGGGCTCCCAGATGGAAAAAACCCAATAGCTCCAGGTAGAATTTCACAGACTGACCACAGGAAGTGACAAAACCAGCGGAATAAACGTGACACCGAATCTACTGTCAGTTCAATAGGGTGACTGATGAATTGGTGTAAAACACCAATAGGGCACAGAACAACAGTCTCCAAAGAGGGGAAAAAATGGGTTTCTAAATTGGCAAATGTTTAGTGTAGAGGTTAAATAAGCTTAGGCTCAAAATAATCCCTCTCTTTGTTATTTATCCAAAAGACTAAATTTCTAAGCAGTGTCTTGGACCAGAAGTAATCAGTTCATTGGCTTCATAGTTTATCTCAGTATAACAAATCAACGTTAGAAGTACCATGTTATAATGTTCATATATTATGTTTACAGCTAGAAACAACCAAAATTCCTAAGCGGATTGTTTCCCAGAGTAACTTTCAGAGTATGATGTACTTATTATCTCTTGCAAACTTCAGCCACGTGCCAACATGGGACAAGGGGTGTCACTGGACAGGAGGCCCCTCTGAAAAAAGTCTCTAATTCAGGAATGCTTCAGCATACTTTCAGGGCTAGTGAGATACTTGGGGAGGCAGCTAAAAATGTCATACACCTACTGCATCTGGTAAAGTGTAACATCTCCAAGCACAGAAGCCTTAATTGATTTCAGCCACAGTCAGAGGTCTCTCACACAAGGTGTGGTCCTAGACCAGTCAGGCTTTTCAGCACTAGCTTTATATATACACCAGTAATTTTAAAAAGGAATTACAGCTTAACTACTTACTACAGAATATTTAGCTTCAACAAGGAAGCCATTCTCTTTTCAAAATGAGATATACACCTGCAGGAAAGGTGTTCTCTTTAAAGTAAGAGTTTTTAGAAGAATAGCAAAATAAGTTCTTTACAAATTTAATTCAATAGGAGAAAAAACTACCAAGGGCAAGTATCATGTAGTTCTTGTGTAATTAAGCCATTATTTGCCTTTCCAGGCAGATTCAAGAACAAATTCATCAGTACAAACCGATTTGAATGAACAAACACTGGGCAAGGGTGCTGGACAGTGCATGAATTAGAGGAACACTACAGTGTTCTCAAATCTGTGCAACCAAAATTTAAAGGGATCTTCACGTATTGCCTTGGATTAAAGAAACAAAGATTCCATCTTTTCTTACAACTTGCCATTTTTACAAATGTTTTCCCTGCTGAAACAAAGTAACATGCAGAAAAAAACCCAGATTTCTTCAGGTTTAAAGCTAGTAATTAAAAGATAGATGGAAGAACTGTTAAGATGGATTCATTTTGGAGCAAGGTGCATCTTACTCTGCTTGCCCAGTGAAACGAGGTTTTACCAGGGCAGGGATGAGAAAGTGTGCTTGTGCAGTGGTGCTGCCCATGCATCGAATGTAACACCTCAGAGATTTAAAAAAAATTATTAATTCTTGAAATATTTGCTAACATTGCTCACAACTTAAAACCAGGTATATCTCTTAATGAAAGTCCACAGCTTGTCCAGCTACTATTACCAGCAATATAAATAGCAACCAAGCATAATAAATTCCTTTTCATTACATTTACTCTTTGAAGTCAGAAGAAGTGCTGGCTCTGTGTTCTCAATAAAAAAAAATAAATCATTAAAAAGAGGACAATCAAGGACTTTATTTGCCCCTCTCTGGGTAACACTTACTTCTATCTGCTCAATGCTAGGATCAATTCTGCTTTCAGAGTAGCAAATTGCTCATGCCGACACAAATGCAAGTTGGACACAGCCAGGTTCAAGCACAGAACCAAATCACAAAGTGCATTCTGAAGCCCACATATACAAAAGGCCTTGCAGTAAATAAAGAAGGTTGGTTCGCTTTTTAATTCCTTTTTTTCTTTTAAAGCAAAGGAGGCACCATTGTTGCATCCCTACTTTGAGGGGAAGGGAAGAAGTGGCAAAACCTAAAGACAAATTACCGAAGTTCTCAATTATTTTATTTCAGGAGATCCAGAATCATTTATACACTTTTGCAACTTGCAAAACCCTCTCTAATTTCAAAGGATTTCAAATAAATAGGTCTGCAGCAACTACTATCTACTATGCCAATATTTATCTTGGTCAATGTGGAGTAAAACTTAAAAGAAAAAAAAACATGTTAAGGCAGATTCCAATCAAACACGTTCCAAATTGCACAGTTATGTTGGTCAGTGGTCTATGTCTTCCCCAGGCCAAAGAGTTAAAGTTACCTAAATGCTTTTCTAAGCCAATTCAGTGTGGCACTTGCCCTTTTTGCTTGCTCCATCTCCAGGAAGATACACAGCTAACATTACAAATACCATACCGTTTATTTCGCACCTCAATTAAAAATGAAATTATGCTTCACGAAATGTGAGATGACTACATGTTACAGGGTTTGTGCAGTTAGACCACCATATGCATAGATGTCCTAATGTTAAATTCTCTTCCTCAGTATCTCATCGTGCTGGAGGCTCTGAAGTAGGAGAGGAACTTGTAACACAGACTAACCACGAAGTACCAGATGTTTCTTGCCATTTGTGACCTTGCAATGAAGATACGCCAGATCAGGATCACCAGAATCGTGTTGAAGCCGTAGCGAATGTTCCTTAACCTGGGCAAAAACAAAAGCAATCGTTATGAGCCAACGTACAAAGACTCTGAGGAAAAAAAACCACTCTAAAAATTAACTTTGGGGTAGAATTTGTTTATCTATTCATCTCAAGATACGTTATGAGTGGCATTAAGTGAATGACAAAAGTGAAGAAGAACAGAGAAGGCTTTTCACTTCAGAATTTTCTTTTCACAGCAGAATAAAAACCAAGGAGCAGGGTCAGCCTTGTTGCTCACTGCATGCTCTTCTGCTTTAGAGCTGCTTGATGGAAACCTCCTAAAGCCAACATCATGATGGTAACGTACCTACAGAAGGCTGCCAACCACACCAAAAAATATTTAACACTCTGAACTTGCCTTCTCCCCACCATGTATTTAAACCTTCATAAATACATAGCAGTAACTCCAACTGCTACTGATGATAACAACAAGGAAAAAAAAACCAAACCACCTCACCCCAGCATCAAAACTGATCACATTTTCCAGACATTTCCAGGAACCCAGCCTCCTCACTGCAATTTTAAACTCCTTCCTTCTCAAGAAGCCATATCTGAAGTGTAGGATAAACTAAGTGACCTTTTAGAGCAACCGTGCTTTTTAGCAATCTTCTCGCATGTAGAGACGGGAGCTTCAAGAAAAACAGCAACCAGAATTTGCTCAGGTTTCTTAGAAACAGAGCAATCTCTTTGGCTCAGTAGATCATGACAATTTATATTTTAAAGGCAGCTCTTTTTAGGGAAATACTGCCTTTATCTTGTTTACAGGTAAGGCTGGGCTCCTTTACAAATCTTATTTGCAGAGAAAAACAGTTTAAATGAGTGTGGTACAAAAGCAACACTTTTCTACTTGAGGAACAAATCTACCCAGTGGTTCCCTAGATAAAGATGTCCCCTGGGCTGCCAAATCTGGTTAACACTGAAGCAGTGGACTCCAAATTCAGATCAGAGTTAAGAACCAAATGGTAACAAAAGAGACCAAATTAATACCTCAGAGTAAACCTAAGTCAGAATCTAAACCTCTTGCTAAACAATCCACTTATAAACTTGAGAGCTGGGGGCAACCAGATGCTGCTCCAATACAAGATTATTCCTCATGTTATTTTCACTATGATCCTTTGTACAAAGAGCAGCAACTATGTGATCATTTCTATGCACTTCTTAATGGCATCTAAATAGAAATTTTAAAAAAACCACCCAAACAAAATCCAGAAGGGGACACTTGTTTAGCTATTTCCACCATTATCACAGACATCATCTTTCAGAAGTGTATTTGTGATTTTAATATATACCAAACCACTCCACAGCTGCAAATCCTTGTCTTTAGAGTGACAACACAAGTCACGACCTGGACTGTTTCTCTTTGTGCTATCAGGATTGCAGACATGATGTAGCACTGCAGAACAAAATGATTTTTATTTCCCACTTAAAAGAGGCAAATCAGAAAGTCTACAGCTGCCTTGATGAATGAGCCAAGAACGAAAGAAGGGCAACTGTGCTAATAAAATTCTGGACACTAACAATCCGTTCAAATGGCAGGAATTAAGCCACAGAGAGAAGGCTAAGAGAGGTCAGCCAAACATCAAAGTGTCCTGCTCTGAAGTGCAGAGTCCCTGCCTGTTTACTCACCTGCCTCAAAAGATGTCATGCCCAGAAAAGCTATTGTTCTAAGAAACCTCCCAACCAAGCCATTCTGACCTGTTCGACCTTGGACTTTCCAAAAGATCCTTGGGTAAAACCCAAACCTGGATTACAGTATCCACACCAGTGATCCCTGATTGATACTGTGACTATTAATGCTGGGAGCAACTCAGGAGCAACAAATTTGCTTTAGAAAATGCTTCAGAGCACTGGCCTGGAACGGAAGAATTGTGGAGAACCTAAACAGGTGCAATTAAGAACAATTAAGTCATAACATGGGAAAGCAAACCTGGACAAATGCAGGACACAGCAAATATAAAATTACACTTAAAATAAAAAAATTAAGATTATACTTACTTATTTATGTGTTTCCTAGCTGCAGGGAGGCCTGACATCTCTTCATTCAGCACATATTTCTTCGTTCCCAGGCAGTAATTTTCCATATATTCTGCCCAGTCTAGTTGTCGAACGTCGAAATTAAATGTCTGCAGAAGAGAAAAGCTTTCACTGTTAGTTGTCTCAAAATTCACCTCTATATCATTTAAATGAAAATAAAATGTCTTTATTCCAGATAAATGCAATTTGTCTTTGACACAAGAAAGTTATTTTATCCTTAATCCTAGACGCAGTCCAGATTTAGGTCCCATTTCTGATTCAAGCTTCTGACATCATCCCTTCCAAACTTCAATCACTTCATGCCTTATTTTCCCTCCTCAGCAGTAATACTCTTCTCTCCACTGCTCAGTTTTCCCATTTCAACTGTCTGCAAGGGATTCCATTCTAAAAATAACTATTTTCTAGTATGCTATTTATTTTTAAGCAACTGAATAATTCTAATATGCTCTAAAATAAACACTGCTCTGTGCCAAGTTCACTGTTTGGTAAGCACAGGGTTCTTTTAGCTGTGCTTAGAGTTGTACAGTTATATTTTAAATACAACCATCTGAGTGCCTTCTGCAGGAGAGAAAACCACTATGATGAATTTGATACACAAGTTTTTTACTGATGTATTGATTTCCTCATCTCAAGATTCTACAATAAGAGGGTTTAAATCCCAACAAAATGCAGCAATTGGAAAATACTGACAGTTCAAAGCTCTGGTGTCTGGCATTTTGTTTTTGCAGATTTTTCCTGAGCTCAAGTTGCTAGGAGAAGGCAAGAGGACAGGAAGGGGTGGAAATACCATCCACACAAAAAATCACCAAAATATATTTTATTTCCTACTTTTAGACAGTTTATTTAGAAATTTGGCAGCTTTTCTGGAATGTAACTACTGAACTGATTCTGGAAAACACTTCAGTAGCAAAGACATCTTAAGAATGACAAAACTGTTCCAAATGCATAAGGGAATCTGAGTTTTTAGACCTGTAACTGGTGATTTTTTATTCTGCTGAATATTAACCAACAAAGTCATAGCAGAAGGGAAGTTTAAATTCAATTGGGGCACTGGAGCCATTGTTGGTGGAGGAGGTAGGGAAAACTGGGAGTAAAGTTAAACCTGAGAAGAAAAATCTTTTCCTTCTCCCTCAACAAACTGTCACCCTTGTTTCACTTCTCCCTGCCCTTCCTCATCTCCTCGTGTCACTGATGCAGCTTTTCACACAGCCCTGGTGACCCTGGAAGGATCTGCCAGGAACCTGCAGGGCTGAGTTCCTCCTAGGACAGCTCCACATTCCAGCTCAGCTCCTTACTCTGCCTGGAATTCCTGAGCTGCTACTCCCTGCTCCCTCTCCACACCCACAGCACAGAGCCACTCGCCTTTTTGTCCCCGGGGCTCAGCTGGTTCATCAGCATCGTCATGTTCTCAGTGCTCCAGGTCCACGAATTGCTTGTAAAATATTCTAGAAACATCATGGACTTGTGAAGACGTGTGATTGCCTTCATCATCCTACAGTCCGAGGCGTGGAATGGACAGGTTACAGGGGTAAAGATCAGCTCAAGTAAGTGAAGTAGAAAAGAAGATTTTTTTTACCCTCCAAACCCCTACCCCCATGTCAAAAAAATCCCATCTTGCTCTGTACCTAAAGCATATTATATTACATCAACAGGATATTTCTGCATAGTATTGAAGTGACCTTTGGCTGCCCAATCTCTGCATAGAACCAGAAATCATCAGACAGTCCTTTTTCTCCTAATCCTACTTCCCAGAGCAATAGCAAACTACCATTTCTTCTTTTGTATTGGGGGAGCATTAGATGGTCTTCTGTTGGTTACTCTAAGTTTGGGACAGGGAGATGGAACCCTTTTCCCCCCAGCACACTGGAATATTTAGTTGTACTCAAGAGTCTGACTTGACAGAAGTCTCAAACTGCACAGAGCAGAAAGCCTGTGCAGGACCTCCCCTCAAGCAAGGGAGGAAGTTGCCCTGACCTTCCTGCACATTGTGCAAGACCAGATCTCTGTAACAGAGCAGTTTTTTATTATGGTTACCAGGAGATCAAGGCTTAAAACCACCGGCAGCAGGGGGCAGGAAAACATTTAAGGGCACGGACAGATCAGAGCAGCTCGTGTTCTATGCTACTTCAAAATATGCAGAAATACCTTCCATCACCCTTTATTATGCAGAGCAAGAAACTCTACAAAATTCCATCACTTGGAATACAGTGAAATTATGTTATAAGGATCAATTTGGGCAAGCTTCTCTTTGATCATACCATCTCTGAAGTGGCCCAAAAAAAAAAGTGTGAGTCATCCAGCTCCTCAGATGCACAGCTTCCACATTTATGACAAGAAAATTGTTTCAAGTGTCTCAGGGCTAGAGATGGCCACTCAATTTTAATAAGCACTAACTTGTACCACATGGCCTAATGCTATTAAATTCCTGCTTTGGGTGCTCAAGGGATTTCCATCTCACAGAAATGGAAAACTGCTTCCAATTTGATCCTTATAGCAGGACACTGATCATTTCAAGCACAAGGGTAAGGGGGGAGGCAAAAAAAGCAGAACCCAGTACTAACAGGAAGTGGTTTTCTGAAGGTAAATTTTGCTAATAAAGATCACAGAAGCAATAAAAACCAACTTATTTTTCTCTGAAAGCTGCCTTGATGCATTCATACTCGTAGAAGGGACATAGCACATTGTCCCAGAAACTCTTCTAAAGAAAGTATTTTGCACTGCATTAGTGTCCCTTACTGTCAGTAGCAGCCGGCATCTCAGTACCTAAAATATTAAAATTTCCTCTTTTCCTTCTCACAGAATGGAGCAACACAAACCACAGAGACCACTGAAAAATGTAATCTCTAAAGCACAAAAAGCACAAATATTTTTTTAAGCCTCACAGGAATATATCTACTAATTCAGAACTGACTTTAAATGCTAGACCACCAGCTGATTTTATTACTAAGTGCCTCCAGGAGCTTTCAAACACCTGCTTAGAGTTTGACCAGTTGGGCAAGGTGGCAACAGTGGGGGCTGAGTTGAATCGGGGCTCCTCTGATGCAGAAATAATTGGGAATATAGACTCTGCATCCAAAACGCACCCTGTGCAAACAAGACTAAACTGAACCAAAAAAAAAGGGATGTTAGTTAAGCCAAAAAATTAGGAAAATAAATCAAAACTTGGAAAGCAAAGATCTCCCTGGTCAGATAAGCCAAAAAGACCTCAGAGCAAAAACGCCTGGATAAAATTAATGCCAAACAGCATTTAAGCCTTTTTGCAGAGCTCTGTCCACTGCCAGTCTGAAGATTATTTAACTGGACTTGCCCTTTTGAACCTTCCCAGTCTGTGTCCTTATGCTAAGCTGGACAAGCAGCTGAATTTCAGAGTGCTTTGACTGCTGCAGTTTAAAAACCTTGTGCCTCTGCAAAATACTAATTGAGCAAATAAATATTTGATTAGGTAAGTGTATATTGAAAACTTGTTTCTGGACACTGACATTGGTTTTCATTCTTTTCTAAAAAAAAAATCAAACTAAATTTAAATTAATGCAAAGACTCTGCTGGGATTCTTTTTGTCTCTGCTCATGGATATGATTTTAGAGCTTAGCTAAGCTGATTACAGGAAAAAAAAAAAAGCTTAAAAGAGGGTTTTTTCCCTCCCTCCAACTCAAATTGGATTTAGTGACTGACCACGGAACCAGCTGATTCAACTCATCAAGGGAAAATCTGTTTTTCTTTGCAGTTAGTTTCTTTCTCTGTCAGCCAAAAGAATCCAATTGCCCACAATATCTCAGCTGCTCCATCGATGACAGAGCTGGCAGAAGAGGACCAAGTTTCTCTGTGACACTTTGCTGGTTTGCACTAAACCAACACCAAATTTCCTTCTCTTTGAGGGGAGGAAAAAGCAGCCTGGTGACTTTGAGAGATGGCAGCAAGGAGTGTCCTTCAGTGGACACTCTGGCAAACCAAGCTTTAACTTCCATGGCACCAAATTCCTCCTGCAAACGGGAGCACACCCGACTCCAAACCCAGCACGAAGTCACACAATGGAACTTTATCCCTCAACGTGACGTTCTGAAGGTTAGTTATTCCAAAGCCAGCCACTGGATACGAGTCATAAATATCAACACCAAATATAACCAGTCCCTACAAGACCGAGCATTGCATCACAGCTCCTTCAGCAGCTGAAGGAGGAAAAAGCCAGCCCTGCTCACCATCTCACAGAGCTGAGCACTAGTGCCAGGCAGACAGTCTGGGTGGCTCTCACCCAGATTCAAGGTACAGTTTTGCCTCCTGCTTTTGCAGTCCTCATCAAGACCAAATGCTTTACACCAATTTGAGAAGCACATCGCAGGAATTAAAGTTTAAGCGAGTTAATTCAATTATCTCTAAGTTAGGTGAGCTTGTTTCTATACCAGACAATTGAAAGTGACCTGGCTTAAAGGCTATAAATGCAATTTGAAGAAGTCTTCCACACAACCTATTGTCTCCAGGTTAAAAACAGTCCTGACTAAATAGACTGATCCTTCAGTAGATCTGTGGGCTGCCAGTCTGCAAGTCTCTGAAGAAGCATTACAGATAATTACTTTTTTTTCAAAGACTCCTCAAAGAAACAGATTTGTCTTTGTTCAGATTTTCACCTGGCTGTAAAAGACACACTACTGAATTCTTATCTTTCCAGCAGCTCTGTGGTTCCTTTAAGCACACAATTTAAGCACTTGGAAGAGACAGAAATGTATTGATCTATTTAACATGATGATGCTCCTAACTCATTTCTGGTTTGTAAGACAGTAACTACATGAAAGGTGCTTCCAGTTTTAAGAAGCTTTAAAGTGAAATGACAGATGTAAAGGACCTAATTTCACACCTCCCTCCATACATCAAGCACACCTTTCCTTTAGCTTTCTAAGAAGACACAACAGAAGAATTGCTGCAGAAATCTCCGAACTACAACTTTAAATATTTCGTGTCGCATCCTATTTTCTCACAGCAACTGGGAAGATCTGCTTGGTGTGCATTTCTAAAGGCTTTAACATTTCAAATGTACCAAACTGCTTTTAGGTAACACACAGTTCTGTCGTGCTAAGCACTATGCAAAGTCACAGGAACAAACTATGCCTTGTATTAAAGATAATTACACAACTAATAAGCTTTCCTATGCAACTAAGTATATATGGCAAGCTACCAACAACACTACCTTTAAACTCAAGCTTATCACCACTATTTACGTAACTGCACAATTCTAAAGCATTATTTAGTATAAAATATTAAATCTTCAGTATGGCAGTCCTTTTTGTACATGTTCTTTCTATACAAATTTGGAAGAAATATTATACAGGTTATTTCTTCCTCCCCTTTCCTTACCTTTTATTATTATCAGAGAACCGTTAAATTCAAGAACCTTCAACTAGATGCAAAAACAGCAAAAAGATTTCCATTTCATCAAAAACATTGCTTCCACAAGTGAGGTGCAAAAGAATGACTTCACATTGCAGAAAGATCACAACAGATAAGTGCTTTGAAAACAGGGAGATTTTAGGCTTTAATTTTTATTATTATTAACATAATCATTTCGTTCTGAGGGATCATAGACCTGATCTATTTCTAGTTTCTTCTTTTTCTTCCGCTTGATAAAAATTTTCATTCGCTTACAGTACAGTATCCTGATGGTGTGACAAGGAGTGCAGTTAAACCTGCACAGTGATTTCTTTACTTATTTTTCTTGCATTGTACAAAATAGAGACTTCAGTGTACTCAGCACAGAGAGAGCAAGCACCTGTGCATGTGAAGGCAGGTTAGCAGAGTACCTGTATTTTCTTGTGCTGATTTTATTACCTTTTTACCATACTGTTCCTCTGCTAAATCACAGTGGAAAAGGTCATATTTTTAACTAAGCCAGCCCTTCTTCACTCAGCATTACATTGAGTTTAAGAATATCCAGTAGTGATTCCAAGTCTTTAGGAGTTTCTGAGTACATGCTACCTGGGAATTAACACCATTCTACCAACTGACAGAATGACCACAGCAGCAGCAGTACAACCCTCCAGCCCATCACTTAAAGCAGCTTTCAAAGCACTAGAAAAAAGTGCAAGAGTAAAGATCTGTCTCAAAATTCTTGTATAAGTAAACAACACTAGCTGGTTTCATTAGGATTTAACACTGCACGTCTTTCTTGCATCTAGGTACTCATTTGCTTTTACTGCTTCTGTTGCAGGCTCCCATTTTTAAATGCCTTAAAAAAAGAGAGAGGAGCACTGTGTAATGAAAATTGCATTCCTGTAAGTGGGCTGTGTAGCCAACTTAAAAGCTGTGACTGAACAATAGCTTGGTTTAGTTCAATCTGCCATCTTTTCTCCAAACTGGAAATCCTGTGCGTCATAGGAAACTCATCCAATCACTGTTACAGTAAGCTAAGTAGGAATATTCATATCAATAAAAATTTATTTTCCATTCTGTAAAGCAATAACGTCATCAATTGTACCAGTAGTGATGAAAGACCTAAATTCCATCTTCAGACGTCAAGTAAGAAATCCAGGAAAAGCAAAACCAAGATTTAACACTCCCAGAGTTAGAATATAAAACCAAGCTAAATATTCTAAACAGCATGATTATTCAGAGCCTTATTTGACTCCCACTGGTCAAATCCTCAGCAGACCAGCTGCCTTTCAAAGCCTGACAAGATTCTGGCAGCACTCCTTCCCAATCATTCGGAAGACAGGACGTTGGCATTTATAGTGTGACTATTTCAGTAAGTGAAGAAGTTTTCACATCTGTCAGAGAATTTCTATCAATTTTTCTTAAAAATAACTTGAAAAATGCAAGAGAACCTAGAAGCTAGGATGCTTTATGTACAATACCTTCTTCAGAGTTGAAAAATCTTAAAGCTTTTTCATGTGGGAAGATTAATATACAGGCACAGCTGACTGCCACTGCTGCTGCTCTAAGCATTTCCCTTGCAGCTGAGAGGTTTCCCCCTACAAACCACTGGCACAGCTCCTTTCTACTCACCCAGTGCTGTGTTACAGAGCTTTTACCCTCCTTGTGAGACAGACCTGGACTACAGGACAACAAATAAATACTCACTTGTGTTAATACACTGTCACCACAGTGGAGGTTTTATAGTCTGAAGGCAAATACTTGTGAAAATGTAACATAAGCAATGAGTTAAGGCCTTATGGCTTGGCAAATCTGAAACAAATTGAAGTGGTATCTTACATTCCTTCTAAATAATTTAGTTTAGCCTATTATTTTCACCACTTTAGTTAGCCAAATACTAGCCTAAATATTATAAACTACAGGAATAATCTGCAATTAAAAGCTCAGTCCCCCATTCCATTTTCAGTTTATAAAAGCAACAACAACCTTAACACAAGCCACTTCCTAGAGTTTAATGACTGACTAGGATTCTGATCCAAGACATCCCTTGGACAGCACTGTTAGGCCAGTCATTAAACTCCTCAGAACACAGCCCCTGGATTGTTATTGCATAGTTAGTAAACCTAGATAGTGCCCAGGCCACGTCTTCTTCACAAGTCTCCACCACCTTATGGGCAAGGTATTTTTAGCCCTGTCCTTCTTACCATGGTTTCTGACCTGCCAAGCTGAGCAAAATATCCCGGAAAAAAGCCATTATTTGGACCTCTGTCCAGCAATAGTGATAATAGAGGGAGCTGGAGCAGAATTTAAACTCAGGTATCCTTTGTACATTTTCTAATGGACATCGCGTGACAAGCTCTCTTATCCTGCTTTCTGTAGGAAAAAATAAGGATCAACATATTTTTAGTATTTATTATTCAAGAACAAACATCACTTCTTCAGTATCTTTTAATTCTCTTTACCTTGACTACTCAAACCCCCAAACTATCCAACAAAAAAAAAAAACCATTCTCGTTTTTGCTAGAAAGTTCAAAGTCACTTTGAATTCGAGGACCTGTTCTCAGGAAAAAAAAGGTTGAGTTTTAGTCACAATACAGTCAGGGAAAGAAAACATACCAAAAAAATTAGAATCAATATACATCACAGTGTGAGCATAGCTTCGTTTGAAAGTCAGAGGAACAGACAAGGCAGAGCCAATCATCATTACCTTGGGCTTCTTCCAGTAATCCTGAGGTAGGTATCATACAGGAATGCTGGGGCCTTATGGCTCACAGCAATCCAGTAATGATATAAAAGGTGATTGGAAGTTAGATTTACATTGGGCCGTCTGAAGGCCTGTTCGAGAGGATTCCTCTTGAAAGTGGAAATTACATGGTATTCTGAGAAAGAAAAGTTGCACAACAGCTTCGGTAATCACCATGTAAAATGTAATGCTTTGCAAAGTACATTACAGGGTACAGCATCAACAGCAGTGTCTTATTTAAATACCCACCCTAACTCTTCTACAATGCACAGAAACTAAAAAAGCTATAAGCTCTTAACTTAAAATGCTGTCCAACTGGTCCTTGCTATAATCAAGAGGTGGTTTATGCCTTCATCTTCAGTATTGTATTTTATTGTAGCTTCTCTCTTTCTGTTCCACTTCCCTATCTTAGAAGTTGGTGGTTTCAAACACTGACAGCAATTTCAGTTTATAAAGCATGCACAGCTATTTAAATAGTCATCTATATTTCATGAAGAGGGTTATTCTGATCACTTGTGTGAAGAATTTTAGAACAGACTGAGGACTCTGCAGTCATCTGAAGTGACATTTTAAATGACATTTTCAACCAATTTATCCAAATTCAGGCATTAAGAAAAAAGCAATTAGGGTGGGACTCCATGAGAAATTCTTGATGGCACCTGTAAATTCAGTACATAACAGATATACAGGATCAGGGTACTTAAAAGTTATGTGGAAATTCACCTCTCTTTTTAATCTCCTCTTATAACTTTATGCTGTTGTACATAGACAGCACTTAAATACCCTGATTCAAACTGGGATGTAAGTGAAGTCAGCAATTTTCCAAGTTTGGTTGAAGCAATAATGTTTGCAACTACAGATCCATGTAAAACGGGCAAAAGCAAGTAAAACAGATTTAAGTATTGAGGTTAACCGAAAGAAAAAAGAACAATCTGAGCTTCAGAACTCAATTTCTAAAAAACGGAAAACTAATAAACAGTTTGACTATGCCAAACAGCTTGTATTGTTCTTTATAACATAAACTATTACAAAGCTGTTGGCCTGTGGGTTACATCCTAGTCAGGACATCTTCGAGCTGAAAACAGGCAGTCATATTTCCTCAAAGGCTACTCTTCCCTGTACATGAATTGTTGAAGTGTCATGCAACAATCTGAAGATTAAAAAAAGCCACCTCAACCAACAGTCAACTTAAGCCAAATACAAAGAGCTACACAAGGGCAAAACTATTACCAGACCTCTCAATTATGCAGATGTACAAAACATTTAATTGTGGGCTGCTAATTCATATGTATTTATTGGCCTTGGCATTACACCCAGCATCACTACTGCTCCTCTGAGCAACACTTCTCTCCACACGCTGCCTACACTCTGTGGATCAGGGCATGGCAGCAGCAAACAGAAAAATCAGTTCTCCCAGAGTTCAAGTCATAATGGAATAAGAGTAACAAAAAAAATCCCAACAAGAACCAAACAAAATGGAGCTAATGCTGCAGGGGGAGGAGGGGGGAGAATTAACAGTGGAAGCTAAGGAGAAAGCACAATTCACTGCAAAATTGAGAGGTATGGCTAAAATACCAATTTCAAAAATAAAAATGCAATATGGTCTACTGATTATAACCTGTCTGATTTTTTTTTGTATTAAGGCTAATGAGAAAAAAGAAACATGGCATACCAACTTCACTCCAGTGGAAAGGATTGGTGCCACCTGTTGTACAGTTATACACCATGACTTTGCTTGGTCTGGGAGGAAAAAAGATAAAAGAGCAAGTTAGAAGAAAAACAACCTTTTAAAAACACAGACAACAGAAGAGATGCCCAAAGTTATCCTTTCCCTCAACAGCATCATTTATATAAAGCAGAAAGCATCAGTATCATAGTCGATTTTTTGCTTTAGCAAACTTCTTCAGTATTTTTCTCCTTCTTTAATCATCATATTTCTTTTATTTCAGAGAAGGCATCACCTACACTAGTGCAGGTTGTATTGATTACAAACAAGACCCAGGAAAGAATTTTCAGACATAGCTTCATAATATCAGTAGGTGATGTCTTCCTCTGGCATAAGCAAGTTACACTTTGAGAGACTAACGCTGTCATTCCTTTGTCCTGAGGGAACAGCAGGGCACTGCCCAGAATTCCAATACAAGACTGATTTACTAAATACACAGTATCATTTCCAAATATCCAGCACTCGCTTTTGTCACCATTCATACCTATTAATTGCAGAATACCAGGCTGCAGCAAGCGTTGTATTGACAACAACATCTATTGGAACAAGATCTGCTAATGCATCGTTGGAAGCTCTCATTGTTCGAAGAATTCCTTTTCCTGCCTTGAAGAACAAAACAACAACAAAGAGAGACAGAAGACCCAGCAGTAAAACATTAGAAGCTTTCCTGCCTGCCAAAAGGAGGGGGGAAAATTAAGTATATTCACTACTTACAGCAATGAAGATACCACTAGGTCCATTGAAGTTATCAATCCAGCCCTATTAGGAAGGGAGGGAGAAGGAAAGGATTTGGTTAGAGTGTACTGAAGTCAGCAGCTTCAAGTGAAAATTTGAGCAGTTTCTACATGTGTAAGGGGTGGAGGAAAAGGAGACCAAAGAGCAGAAAGATATTTAATTCCATGCCACTAAATGAAGCTCTTCCATAGCAAATTCTGGTGATGTAACATATTCCTATGACTCAGACAAGAGATCTACCTGTAGGACACCATGGTCCTTCAGAGCCAGATGCTTATTTATTTCTTAGTCAATGAACTGCAATTGTCCATAAAAATATGTTTATGTTCAAAGCATTCAATTTTACAAGTATTTTTAGACTAGCAACTCAGGTTTTTTCATTTTTCAACCAAAATCCATTCTTTCTCAGCTTTAATGGCAGTATTTAGACACTATATACTGTCATCAGTCACCCAGAAGCAACCAAGACACAACTTCACAGCCCGAGAGATTTTCCTCTAGGAAGATCCCTGGATAAAGAGGCTCCCAGTGTGCACTGGAGCCTACAGCAAGATGTCAGGTGACAAGCCAGGGACTTACAGCAAGATGTCAGGTGACAAGCCAGGGACTTACAGGAAAAGGCTCCTTCCAGCTGGCACCAATGATGGACGGCCTTATGATGGCAATGTTTAACTTTGCACCTTCTTCCTGCACCACGGTCTCGGCTAAGGCTTTTGTGTACGTGTAGGTATTAGGTCTTTTGCCTAACAGTTTAGGAGTAATGTCATTCACTAGGTCATCATCCATCCACCTAAAGAAACAAAACAAGAAGTAAGTGTCAATTACTGCCTGCTGCTTCGCTGGGGAGGTGAGGTGTGAATTGCTGAAGTTAACATGACTATTTTTTTCCCCTTTAAAGAAAAAGGGACACACACCTAAACGAAAACAAGTTACCAGTAAAACAGAGGATTGCATGTTCAGTGTCCATCAAAAGAAGCATACTGCTATTTATTTTTTGCCCTGGTAATTCATTTATAACACACCAATTACAGAGCAAGCAGCACACTGCTTTACAATAACTCAAATTCTGTCAACCAAGTTGTCAAAGACGGAGTGCAGACCCAGCAAATTAGTCTTTGGAACACGGGCTCACTGCATTATGATCCACAAAGTGATGCCACTGCAATGGAGTCCCAGCTGCATCACCAGCATCCCCTTCACCCCTGCGGTGGTGAGCAATCACACCCCACCCCTGAAGCAAGCTGGGCACAGTGTTTCTCCCTTTAAATTAGTTAAATCTTGCAATTTCATCTCGCTTCCCAGTTCATATCAAAAACGTAATAACCTTCAGTCATAGCACACAAGCAAGAAAGATGTGCCTCTGCCACTGCTGCTACTTTGGTGTTCTTAACTGCAAAACAGGACTTGAAGTTTATTTGCCTCAGTCTCTTAGTCACAGAAATGGAATTTATTTTCACCAATGTTCCATTACAAAGTGGACGCACATCATACTTCTTTCATGATATGACCAGAGTGGGAAGAGGGGTAGTAAAAGCTAGAGATCACTCTCTTACAGCTTTACAAAAGCCTCCCCTCAGGAGTTCTAAAGTACACACAGCTGTCCCAGCCCACACCAAAGAGTTGAAGTTATGTTTGTCTTTTCACAAGTCAGATAGTCAAAAATATGACTATTTTGCAGTCTTTCATTTTTAAGTGCATTTAAAGTCAACATTACAAAAAAAGGCTGGCTCAATGTGCATTCTAGGTGGTAGCTCATTTGGTTTTAATGTTAGCACTCTTCCACCTAAAAGAACAAGTTAAAGTAGGTATTTCACTTTTTAATTAGCTTTTTTCAGCTTCATACTTCTCTTCCAAGAGGTGATATTTTGTACAACAGGTAAGAAGGAAGAGACTCATGTAGAGTTGAGATTATTATGTACTACATTATGCTTATCCCACATTGTCACCTGTTTCAGAGTTTGACAGCTACCAAGTAAGACCTCGGGACAGTTAATATACACAGAAAATAAAATACCAAATGAGTCATTTTCCCCACCTGTGACGCCCAATTCAAGACTTAAAAGCTACAGAAAACAGATTTTTCACGTCAGGGCTCTCAGGATACCTAACAGAACCATTTCTACAATTAAGTAATATTATTGGAGCAGCTCAGTCTCATCTTGCAATGGCATTTAGGTGGATGTAGTAGAGGCAGCTGTTCAAGGTGCCTGTCTCAGTTTCATCCTTTCCTTCACAATGCTGCAACCAGCACGAGTTATTGGTATCTCCTGATTCAGCCTGTCATACAGCTGAAACACTGGCACTCCCAGCACAGAGGAGGCATCATGAGCAGATAGGAGCATCCCTCTCCTCCAGCACCCCTCCACACCCAGCTCAGCTTAAAGGAACCACAAACCTTAACCCATCTCCCTCACAGAAAAGGGGAGTGTCAGTCACGCTGTCAGGCCTACAGGACAGCCTAAAATAACTCTCCATCTTTAAGCCTCCTAACCTTTTTTCGGTTCTTCAATACCAGGAAGCAAAAGCAGGCAGATTACCCAAGTAAATTCATAAAAATGAACACGTACTCGAGGGAATCTATCAGTTTCTTGGGATCCACAGGAGGTGGGTACACGACTTCCTCAATCTGTTTCCGATTGCAATATGCATAGGCGGTGGAAACGTGCATGAACACCTCCAGATTCTTCATTCGCTGTGCCAAGGAGAGGAGCTGTTGTGTGGCAACCACATTTAACTGCACAGCATCTCTGTTGATTAAACAGCAATGTCATTAGTAGAAAGCAAGACAAAAACAAGCAAAAAGAAATTCACTCCTAAATGCCTCAGTGCTGGGTATGTAAAGTATTCCTGAATTCTCCACCCTATCCCAAAAAAGCAGCGTGGACACTGCTCTAATTTTCTGCTTAGAACAATATACCACAGTCCTAATCTAGAACACCTCTCAGCATTCAGTATAATTCTCCTTTTACCCTTTTCTCACCAGCATCCTTTGATTTCCTCAATCTAAATCCCAGTCGTATGTTTCCCACAAAACATGAAGGAAATAATGCAAGACAACACCGAGCTGCCACAAGATGCACCTCTGAACTTCCAAGTTCAAGCTGAGTTAGGTCAACAACCTGGAAGGCTGAGTGGGCCAGTAAGCTGGAGGTTGGCATCTTCTTGTAGGACAGCAAAAGGCTCCACACAGGATGGAAGGAAGGGGGGAAGAAAAAGGCAAACCACCAAGAACCACACTTCCACTCCGGTTTCACAGCTGCTCATTGCTATGTTTAAGAACACTAGAGCAGAGCAGGTGTATCTCTACAGTTCCCAGCAGACAGCAGCTTGCTGACCAACTCCTATGGCTATTTTATAGTTTGGATCTTCTCTTCCAGCCTACAGGCTTGCTGTGGGCACCAGTTTCCTTGTACACAGTGTGCTAATCAAGTAAGTTCCAAGAGTACAGCTAAGCAACACTTCATCAAAGTCTTTGCAATAAAAGTGTTACATTACCAACAAAATTGGTGTCCCCCAAACAATCACTAAGTTCCAGACTGCATTATCTCATATTATTACTGAAGTGGGGGACAGGAAAGGGGACAATTATCCCAAAGCAATTAACATCAATGGTAACTAATTAGTTCGCTACCCCTTTCAGCAAGTCAAAGGAGCTCATAATCACAGCTTTGTGCACCACTTTTTCCACTTCTTGTTTTCATCTCTCTCCCTGTGCATCTACTTCTCCCAGTGCAAACCTCCATTATTAATAAGGGACTTTTAAAAGACAGGAAGAAAAGCTGAGCTGTATTTCATCTCCTGTTTTTCTTATCAGGCAAGAGAGCAAGCACCAGAACCTCCCACACACAGCTTTTCTCACAAAACGGTATCCTCTGAAAATGTGTGTTCCCTTTTGAAAAAGGAAGGCCAAAGGAGAAGTTTGTGCTGCCCTTTACACACCAGGAGAAAAACTAACATTACCAGGGAGCACAGTACATGTAGCTACAACTTATTTGTATCCTTTCTACCCATATTTGCAACTTTTGTTGCAAATATTCACCCTGATTGCAAACATTCACCTGATTCACCCCCTCCCTCTGAGCACCATTGGCTTCCCAGACCAGGGTAAACAGAATTTTAGACTCACCTTAGGGTTTCATTGAATCTGACTGTAGCAGCACAATGAAATATAATATTAATGCAGTCTATAAGTTCTTCCTTGATTGGTTCACTAAGATCCAGTTCAGGCTGTGTAAGTTCACTCACAACTACTATTATTTTTTCTTTGAAGTCTGGTTGCTCTTCTCTCACCCTGTCAAAGAGCTGTCAAAAATAACAGGACTATAAACTCAGTGAAGGTAAGAGAAACATTTCACTTAAGTGAAGAAAAATCCCACTTTCTTTGTCTGTACCTCCCAATTTCCCAAGATCATCAGGAAGTTAGAACAGTGCATTAGCAATACCATAAGAACATGTTACAGACTTCTCATGAGCACACTCAGTGATGAAGTTGTGCACGCTTTATCCCACACAGTGAAAGGAGTTTTGCATGTGTTGTACAGAAGGTAAGAAGACTTCAATTTGCAATTCATATTACTTCAATACTCATCCCAACCCTTAACACCAAATCTCTATCAATATCAGAAGAAAGAAGGAACAGTCACTATTAGACACTCAAAGAAGTTTTAAGTAGCATTCTAAATACTGTAAACTATATTTTTTTCCAACATAAGGAAAGGGAACAATCTGCCCACTTCACAACCTTGATAATTGCTATTCAAACTCTTATAAAAAAGTCATGCTGGATTTTAGGTTTAGAAATTTTACATTATGATTTACAAATTTCCAGTGATTTAAGAAATGCTATCCTCAAATTATACCAGTCTTGGAGAACTTCCAGATTATTAAAAAAAACAATAACCAACAAGAAATCCTTTCTCTGGCTAGTTAAAAGAAAAAAGGCACACCACATTAGAACATCTGATTAAGTTTTATCAAATTGCTGTTCAACAATTCCCCCTGAAAAAAATCCCACGCACATTATATTCCATCATGAATTCTTCTCATAAATAGCTGGGTCCTATCCACGTGGCTTAACACACAGATCAAAATTCTTGCCTCATCTTATTTACACTCATTAGTATGCAAGTTTGTGGGAATAAAACACGCTTGAAAGTTGCAGCAGAGCAGACCCTTCTTAACTGTCCAGGGGCCAATATCTCGCAACTGCTTCAACACCAGTCAATTATATTGTATTCAAATCACAGCAGTACTTTCCTTTCCCCCCTCCAAGCATGCAGTTATACCAAATACAAATAGTCAAAAGACATTTCCTTACAGAATGACGTTAATTAATTCTAAACTATAAATTAAGCCACCTAAAGGTGCAGTTTCACAACACCTCAGGCAATATCAGTTTATATTTCTACCACAGAGACTGGTCCCTCTCCTAATTTCATTTCTGTTGCTTCTCTGACACTGGCAATAGCAAGAAGCCCCAGAGCTGTGTGAGCACAGCAGCTGCAGGTCCAGCTCTGTATTTCAGAGATGTTTTTCCAGCCCAAACATGAGCCAATGCAGCTCACTGAGTGGCCACCTGAAGCAGCAGTGCTAATTCTACAGTGAGAACAAGGGACATCTCCACTTTTCGAGGCCTTGACTGCACTTTGCAAACATGAAGCTTCACTTTACAGGACAAAGCTGCCAAGACAGCATTTAAAGCCTCTGCAACTCTTAGGGGAACAGCAAACAGCCCATACCTAAGGGCAGGAAACTTTGTGTGATTTTGAAAAATAAGCCTGCTATGTTTTTGGTTGGAATGATGGCACCTTCCTCCAGGGAACTGAAGCAACTGCCTGTTAACCATATTATTGTGTGATATTGCATTATAACAGAAAAGCAGTGCCACAGATGAGCTCTTAAAGAGACAGGCTTTATTTTTCACATGCCCATCACATCAGTTCTACCCCTTTTCACATCCACAGTCATGCACTATTCCTACACTCCTCTCACTAGCATTGACACCAGTAACAAGGAGAAGAAATCCCTAGACTGCATGCAATACACATGGCAAATTAGCAGAGGAATTAGATATCGAGGTGCAAAGAAAGTAGAAACCTCAACACCAGTTTGCTATTTGTAGCTCAGTTTATTTCACGTTTATTTTATTACTGCATTCACCCATTTAGATTTCAAATTCTTCAAGAAACAGAATGTCCACACACCTGCAGAACACCTAATGAGTCCATCCAAATTGTGAAGAATTACTGGCAGTGACCTTGCAACTGGACAGCTTGAGACAATAGATCTTAACAAAATTTTCATAGACTTTTGGAAGAATCTTGATGACATTAAAACCACTTAAACAATGAACTTTTAATCTTGTCTAATCGTTTGATGAAGCCAGAACAAACATCTGGCCCTATTCTACATCTCTGCATGGATGAGCATCTCCATCCCTGTATGTTCCTGCCTCAAGCAGTAACTCTGCTTACCAGGACTTCTGCTGTGAACCTGCTCCAGCAGTAAGTGCTCACCAAGGCTCAAATCACATCAGATTTTTATCTCAACAGGAGCTGGTACAGACTACAAGCAGACTTTGATTCAAATGTAAAAGCCTTTGACAGCAGGTTTCTTAAAAGCCACACTGAGGCTCACAGCTTACTGAAGTTTCAGTCAGTCCACACGAGTGCTACTTCTCTCTCTGCCCAAATGCTCCCCACTTCTCTCCGGGTAATAGTGTACACAAAAAGTGGACTAAGAAATTTTTCTTTTTTCATCTCAGAGCTTAGTCTGGAGATCTTTTCCCTGTTTCAGGGCAGTGACAAACTGAGGGCTTTATGTTGAGAGAACGTGCAACTGAATTTTAAGATAGAACCCCACTGTAACTCATTTTGTTGTGTTTTATGACATTGCACAAGACTGCAGGAAGATGCTTTTGAGCAATGAGCTACGGTTTTGACTGGTCACAGAAAATAATTAACTAGGGAACAGCCATCCTCGTATCTGCTATAAACCCAGCTCGTCAGAGCCATAGAAATCCATTGCCTTACTTTAAACAACTTACCCCTCCTAGCCTAAGTGCATTCACAGTTCCTTATTGATTCCCCTTTAGCACCTTCTAAGAACAGACTTTGTAAATACTGCATTGCATCCCAATGAAAAAATTAAACTGCTGACACCTGTGTTTCATAAGAGAAAGGCCTGGATAGAAATAAACAAACTCTGCTTTGGCAAAGTTCATGCTAGAAATCTCCCCTCATCCTGTTCATCCTTCCCATCATGAACAGGACACTCTCTTAGGAGAAAGATGGGCAACAGAAATGGATGACTCTACACTTAGGAAGAGTGCCCAGCCTAGCTCACCAGAATATCAAGGTAATGAGTCTTTTCAGGAGCAAAGTATTTGACCCAGCATGCACAGAAAATAATTTAGAGAGCCACTTTGATAATTCCACAGCGTAGACCTTTGGTGCCTTTCTAGCTGTCACAGGCTGACCAACAGAAATCTGAAACAATCTTCTAAGCCAAACATTTCTGTTCCACTTACAAATGTAAGTTCCCGTTGAGATGGCACATTCTTATTTACTGGTAGATCCAGTAGCACATTCCAGAAAAAAAAGGAGAAGGCACAAGGAGAAAAAGTGACTTGCTTGAGATCTTAAAAAGAGCCTCAATCCATCTTACAACTCCCAGTCCACTACCTCTTGTGCTTGCTTTTACACTCTCCTAACAAGCTCCAACACAGGCTTTTTTACTTCTCATTTCTGCTTTCCAGCTGAACATCCTCCCCCTGAATTAAATACAGGATAATTTTCAATTACTGGCTTTGCTAGAGACTAACAGCTTGAAGCAGCTATAGAAGCACTGCCAGGTCTTAGATTTTGTATTTCTGTTAGAACAAAAAAAAAAAAAAAAAGAACATTTAACAATAACATTTTGCTTTAGACAAACTGAAGCTGTTCTCAAAATGAAATGGGAACATCATCATGAAGGACAAAAATGAACTTTGTGAGCATATGACACATACCTTAGAGCTGGTAATTTCTTCTATTCGTGCTTTAGCTGTCTGCTTTGCCTTTTTTCTTACCAGCACATACACTGCTCTCACTTTAGGACAGGATCTGAGCAGCTTTTCCAAAAGCACTTTTCCCACAAAGCCTGTAGCTCCTGTCACAAGGATGTTTTTTCCTTCATAGTATTCAGGAATGGAAACCATTGTGACCTTTATGAAAGACAAAAACAAGAAGTATGTTAAAGAACTTACAGGAGTTCAGATTTGCAGACGATTGAATAGTTCTGTCTGTGCTGTTTATACCCGAAAGAAATGCTTAACAGATTTTTTTACCTATAACCAGCACATGAAGCTGTCTTTTTTCACAACATTCCAAAAGACTCCCACAAGGTCACTACAGTTATTCCAGATTTTCTTGTAAACTGCCCCTGTTACCAGTGTTTTAGGACTGAGACACCCACTCAGCCAGGAAAATAGCTCAGCTTCAGTCTATTTTTACCTCTGTGTGCACGGTCCTTCACCACTCCAAGGGGCTGCTCCATGTAAACCAGAGGTCATATCATTAAAAAGTAATCACAGGTGGATTCTTCAAACCCACTGACACAAGACAGGGAGCCAAGCATCCCAACTGCTGGCCCTGGAATTTGACTGTCAGGAGAGCCCCCTGTCACTGTCAGGATGAGCCTCCCCACCAATTAAACTAAACCAGAGAGAAGGTTGAGTTAGCTGCTTGGAATGGGATCCAATGGTTTTATATTGATTACAAAAACCCATACAGATCCACAGATAAAGAGTTTTCCAACTTCTTCATCCATTAAGTCACTTGGGAGAAAAACAGCCAAACAACAAAATCATTAGACTTCTCAACAAACTAAGATTTGAGTTAGCCACAAACACACCTCCTAATAAATTGAAGGGTAAGGGATTATTACTCAAATTCAGCACAAAGCTCAAAAGTATTTTAGGTTTTGCTTCAGTTAGTAAGTTAACCTTGAGAATCATGATTCTTTCCATTCCCAACCTCCTGGAAATGATGTCATTCTTGCTAACAGACACTGAAACTCTTTTCTAAGGACAAATACACTGGTATGCCTCACAATAATGTCAGAACTTGACCTTTAGGATCTCTAGGACTCGACCACAGTGCATCATCCAGAGCTGCCATTCTTTTAATTCACACATACCAACATCTCTACTGTGACCCTTAGCCAGCTTACTTTCACCAGATAAGAACGAAGCATTATGGACACACTTCCACCACATTTTACCAATCTTTGTGATTAGACTTATAAAAATCCTGAGCTGATGTAGTGAACATCTAATTATAGTCCTCTACAGCAGTTCCACACAAACTGTTACGGCCAAAACACTCCCAAAATGGACCACAGAGAGTCACAGAATGTTCTGAGTCTGAAGGGACCCTCAAAGATCATCCAACTCTCAAGTGAATGGCCCATAAGGGGATTGACCCCACAACCTTGGTGTTATCATCATGCTCTGCCCAGCTGAGCTCATCTCAGGGATAGATTCCATAAAACCATGGAATTGAGCGTCTTTAAACACAGATGGAACGTCTCTTAGGCAAATAAGGATTACAACACTGAATACCTTAACAGGGTGAGAACCTTTCTTCACCTGCCACCCAAGAATAAAGGTGCAACTTCTAAATATACTCAGTTCTTTCAAGACAGCAAGATACTGCAAGCAGGGACTTACCAGGGAACGCACAGAATGCATGTTAGGAGTGAACAGCTACAGGCTAATTTGTCCTTTTTGCCTGAAAAGTAAGTAAATATTTTTGGAACACCTATTTGCCAGGTATCCACCATATCAAAGCTCTGTTTTCCATGTGCTCATATCTTGACACTTTCTGAACAAGTTCCAAATGATCACTTGCTAGAAATGAGTTACTACCTGCACAAGTCTTGGTTTCACAAGTCCAGGTACCAAGTGCTATGTCAGATACTCCAAATCCTTATTTTGACTCCCTGCTTTGAGAAGTGAAGCATCTAACAACTGCTAGTGGGATACAGTAGCAAGTTTAGAGCAGAACAAGCACTACGATTTCCACTGGCCACAGCCAATCATCCAGAACTGTTTCTTTGAAGGTCAAGAGAAAAAGCTATTTACATTAAACCCCTTTTACCACACATTAAAGAGACTCTAACACAAATTTGAAAGCACACCTGCCATAAAGCATGGAGAGCAAGACACAGCATGCTTATGAGTCATTTTTCCCTGTCCAATTAAGACACAGGCCTGTTGTCTTTACCATGGCTCAAAGTCACAATTAATGCTCTTCAGGTATGTTTTCCCCATAACTTTTGTTTTCCTGGTCTTCGTGTACACCATTCAATTCCATTTCCTCCTAAAAGTCTGCATGATTGCTCCCACATATGGGACAGGATTTCAGTTCCCTCAAAGAGGGAGGCAAAATCTCATGCAATCGTTACTGCAGCAATTTTGTCACTAAGAATCAGTTTTGTCATGGCTCCTACACAACCTTCTTACTAATTTACCTAACTAGCCATAATTACCATTTTTTGCACCTTGAGACTCTGTGCGAGTACCTAATGCTATCCATTCACCTGTCCTTCCTCAAAGAAAGGTTTAATCCTGCTTCTGACACAATGCCACCACCTCAGCCTGCAAACCTGCTCACATGGGCAGAGCCTTTGGCTACGTCCACACAGGAACCCTGGACAACACCCAGAACGTGGCCATGGTCCAACATCTGTTTCTGAAAGCCAAAGCAATGAAAAGTTATGCTGCCAGTGGAAATATCCACGTTGCTGTAGCCCAGCTTTTTAAGTAACTGCGAAATCTGACAATATTTAGGCACGTGCGATGTAAATAAAACTTGAACAGAATGGATCAAAGTTTCCTGCCTCAGTTATTTCTGATCATATTCCTTTGTGTAAGAGGCTGATATCAGAACACCAGACCTACAAAACATCGACATCCAGAGCTATGATGAACCATAGTGATGAAATGGGTTCAATTAAAAAACAAGGAACATCCATAAATACTCACATTCACACTTGGGAGGCAGCAACACTTATATGTTTGCAGGCTAATAGTTTATAGATTTTTTTTTAAGGATTGAGAAATGTTTCCTTTAAGAAACTCTCAATCCCATTTCTCTTTACCCTGTTCTCCAGCAAATAGACTTTTGTAGACCTTATTCACAGCAGCTTTCCACACGGAGATTGCCTCCTAATTCCATTACTCTAGAAGATTCCAGCCAGAAAACAAAATTGGTGACGTTTTTCAGAAGTACACATTGCTGTCAACACGACAGCAACAAACACAGGGACTGCCTAAAAGCACCAAATTGGATTTAAAGAGTAAAAACTATGTATGGAATCTAGGTGTGAACGATCAGAGCCTGAAAACAGCAGCCTATGATCTGCTCTGTTAGAAAGAAAGGTTATCTCAGCCACAGGGAAAGGAAAGAATGTTCCCATTCTCCACCTACCTTTCCCTGCCTTCTCTGAGAATGCACCTCCACATGCCAGTTAGCACAGCACTGCTGGCAACTCCTCATCTCAAACTCAGAAGGGTCTTAGCTCACAGCTATGATATATAACTTTTTAAAGTTCTTTGCAACAGCAAATTATGGAAGAATCACAGATTTGTTAGGGTTGGAAGAACTATTTCATAGTTCTGTTTCCAAATAAAACTATCAAGAAATACATGTAGTTCCTATCAAAAATTTAGTTTGGCTTCTAACACATAACAAGATGGTACAGGTGCAAAAAAAATATCTACCTTGCAAGACAACACAGCAAAATCAGATTTAGCATTTTAAGGTTGTTACGTGTCAGCAATCACTTTATCTATTTAGAGTACATCTATTTATTTATTTAGAGTACATCTGGTATGTTTACAATAGCTGTTACCCAGCAATACATATTGTCACCAGTCATCCAATGATTGGTTCACAGCTACCTCTCCAAACACACACAGATAACTCCTACCAAACACAAAATGTCTAATGCACCCTGTGGAATATCTAAATCCCTGTGTCATAGACACTTTTTTGAGCTAATAGGCAATAACAGTCTAGAACAGAGAAATCTGACAGTTGAAAGGCTTAGTAAGAGCTCTGTAAGGAATTCTTGCTCTGGAACAGAAATTACCAAAATCCCCACGTTACCCACAGGTATAAACTGCCTTTGGTAGAGCAATCTTATGTGAAGCTGCTCCAGAGCAACTGCTGCTGGGATCATTCTGAATCCACAGGCTCAGGGCTAAGCCCATGGGGACACTTTGTAGATGTCCTTATGTGAAGGGTGCTGTCCTCTGATAAATCAAGAGTTCATAAGCACTTCAGGAAAAAAAAAAAGAAAAACCACCACCAAACCAACACTCCAGGATCCTAGCCAACATTCCCCATCTTGTAAAAAATTCTCGTGTCCGAGGCTGAGCAAGTGCTATTATGGAGCAAACAACAGCAGCTCTGTTTGCCTCCAGAGCTACTGCGGCAATATTTAACTCACAGCTTCAGAGGGCTCTGACTCTCAAAACAAGGACAATTCTGTTTCTAACAGGAAAATGATCAGTTCCCAGATTTGTCCAAACACAGATCAAGATGCTTAGAGATGTGCTTTCCAAGTGCCAGCAAAGCCTGCTGCAGTTCCACTGAATGTTTAAATGCTAAATCCAGCAACTAGAGAGCGTGCATGTGTGTCCTTGTTAGAGATTAAATGGTCTGTCTTCCAGTTTATCACTGACAAACACTAGGTCAACAGCATGCTCCCTCCAAATTCAATCCTATCAAGATTATCGCTCACAGGAAATAGAAAATGTGCATTTCCCAACCTCTCAAACATCAGCAACGAGCCACCAAGTTCAGCAAAAACACGGCTCAACAAATCAATTTCCCTCTTCCCTCTGACAGCTTGAACTCAGCACTAGCAGGAGTAAAATGCAGAAAAAGTAAGGTGGTAGGAGCGTTTTGTTTACGTATATTCAGAAGATGAAATTCATCCAGACATCAAATCTCAGTGCACCAAGTATTTTTAAACACCACACACACCCCACTGCATCCACACCAGACAAAAATCATTACAGAAGTCCCTCATACAGAGCTCCAATTGCCACATTGCAAGGACACCATCACAAGCCAAAAAAAATAAATCTCTGGGAACTGGAGAGATTGGAGAGACTCGGGCAGCAAAGGAAGTAATATTTAACTCATCTAAACAAGGTTACTGCCAGGAAGACAAGTCTGGGTCATGTCATATCATATCATCATGTCTCATTTCATCTGTGCCTTGCTTCCACAAAAGTAAATCGATGAATGCTATCAGCAGAATGCCCACATTTTCAAGCACCACAAGGGCCAATGACCCACCCTATGTGGCCAACACCTAGCCAGCATATCTCCAAAGGATACGGTCTGTTTGTCTCTGTGGTCCAAGGTCATATCCATTGGGAAACCTTATCTGTGAAAGATACTGCTTTAAAGGATGGGTAGAGACTGTAAACCGCTTTGGGTGCAAGTTAACCTCAAAGTGTACCTATTCCAAACTTCCCAATCACGTGGAAGACTTGGGATTCTTCCCTCAGCTGGCAGAAAGACAGGCTCATCCATGTTTTAGATTTCTTTTTTAGCATTCTTACCTACTCTCTGCAAGGTCATTTTCTTTACTAGCTGGAAGCCAGGGAGCAAGAAAATGTAACACACCTCCAGGAGCTGGAAAACACATTGGCAGGCTTGGAAGCTAATTAGAACAACTAAGTTTTGAAGAATGGGCCCGCTAATTCAACATCAGCTAGCCAGTCTTTGGCAATATGCCAGACCTCAAGTGTCTCACTACACACTGCCCACACAATAATGGGGATGGATTCAGGGTAATTCTGTGTTCTCTACACGTGAAACACAACAAAACTAAACCAATCTGAAAGACCAGGCCCGAGCCACAGCTGCAGTATGCATAAATGCCACCAGAAGACCCAAAACTCTATGCAGAATGTGGCAAACTCGTGGCTGACACTCAGTGTGCTAAGAGCATTTCTGAAAAATAACAAGGCATTTCAAACTAGTAGAACATCTTCAGGCCTGAAGACTATAAAGAAGCTTCCCTACTACCAATGAAGAGATTTGTCCACTTTAAATCATTTATCTCATGAAACACAATACCAGTTCGAGTAACCAATCTAGTTAGGTCAAAGTTTACATAGCTGAGCATATAGCTCTATGTACAAAAATAAAGTAGACTTGCTTTTCAAAAACAATTCTCCTCACTATTCTTAACCACTGAAATATGCTAGATACCAAAAGCTTGCCCTAGAGTGTCTGCTCCTCAAGCTAATTTCCTCCTGGATATATTCCTACCTCTGGCAGCACATGCATTCAAGGTAAGGAGCATTATTAAATTGACTTTGGTGCTAATATAATCTATTTAACAGCACTACAGCACATTAACATTAAAATCCAGATTGATACCAGACATGGAAGTAGTTCTGTCACTTTCTTTTAGATGACAATGACAAAACCCAAGCACAGTATTTGGTCAATTGCTTTGGGAAGATGGTGAATTGAGACCAACTAACCCAGGGCCACCCAATAATTTATCAGCAGAATTCAGCCCAACTCACCAACTACTTCACTGAAAACACCCTTGTGAAATAAGATACTCTGAAGTGAGGGCTGTGCTCACAATCATGGAGTATTTAACCTCTTTTAATCCTTTAGTCTCATGGAGCAGAACCTGATTTCAATGTGGGCCACTGCTGAGTTAACTCAGCAGGACTCTGTCATCAGAGATATTCAATGCATGTGGTTACACAGATATTTCTTAAGCATGTGCTCACACACCTCCCTTCAGCCAAAATTCTGATTTTACTAAAAATTTCCACTTACTTGTGCTTCTGTTCAGAGGGATTCTGTACCAGATGACTTTGTAATTACTTCTTAGTAAGTAATCTGTTCACAAAGTACTTACTATGGAAGCCCCTTGCTTTGCTGAAACTATGTTTCTTTTACAGTCAGTCCCTCCTCCGAAAATTAATTAAAACAAATACTATCCCTTTATAATTAGGTTGTAAGTTGACGTTTTTCTAAATTGTTTACTGTTTGAGTTTAGTCATCAAGTGCACATTGAAGGAAAACAAAAAAGTCTCTTTTGGTATAGTTAAACTCCTCAAAACTGCACAGAAGGCACAGGTCAGAAATTAAGCTATTCCAGGAAAGCGTATCCCACATAACAACGTTTACTATACCCCATCTCCAGCTCATGTGAAAACATGTTTAACACACACGCAGGGGGATTTTAAACGAGTTCCAGGAAATCAAGAGGCAGGCAGACTCAAGATTTGCTGAACGGCAGCTGAGTTCCAGAGCATTTTATCTAATTTAATTGGAAATCTGCATTAGAAATCTCACTTGCACTTCTGGTTATGAAAGGATTACAAGATAAAGCCTCGCTGTTTATCAGTGTAGTTGCATAAATCATGGCTCTTACTTTGCATAAATCATTACTCCTGAGTTTTAACCCTGGGAGGAGAACAGGACCTGTCTGAAGGACACATCTACGACACAATGAGCAGGGCAGCGCTCGCAGCTGACTCTCCACCAGTCGGCTGTTATTCCCTGCCTCAGGAAAACAGGCCAAAGGCATCACTTCAGCCTTCACACCAGCACGCTGATATCCAGCCCTGTTATCACTGGGAAAAGCTGCAGCAGCAGAATTATTGCTCCAGTTGCTGCTGTGATACTGTCCTTTAGCTGGGAGGAGAAAGCCAAAAATCAAGTAAATGGAAGGGGCTGGGGGAACAAACAACACTCAGGTGCTCATCAGTTTGTCAAGTTTCAGTGATAAGAGACAAATTTTGGTGATTAAAACCCAGATTCACCTTCCTCGTATTGATCAGACAAGGATAACTACCCAAAACCTGCACCTGCAATTATGTTCTGTTCAGACTTATTATTCACAAAGCAATTACAACTGGAATACTTAATCAAGAACAGAAAGCCCAGCTCTTATTCTTCTCATGTTTTAAATTACACAGAAGGCTTGAATCACATTTTACAATAGACATTACACGATGAATCTGAAGTCCTAGGAAGCAACACTTCCAGACTCCTTCCATACCTTCCCACATCTTTTACAGTTAAAAGCGGTATTTTATCTTCTATTATGTTCCTGCAGAAATTCACAATAATTCTTTTGAAACCTAAAAATTACTCATTTACCTGACAACTGCTCTACCAAGTTGTATTTGAAACCTAATCACCTTCTAAAGGAAAAAAACCACACTAGTTTACCTTTCTTCCAATACACGTAGAACAAGTTACTGCCTAAAAAATAAAAACCCATTTGTACAATTTTCCTATCTTTAAAAGTGACTTAAAAAGATACTCAAAGCAAGTTGTACCAAGTGATTGCCTACCTGTCTTCCAAAGAGGATGCTGGCAGCCTCCCTCCTGCTCCTCCTGCTCAGGAGAAGAGCTATCTACCCGGCAGGACGGCCGATACTGAGCGTGGAGAAGCCAAGAGCTCCAATCTTAACTACTATTTATGCTAATGGATGTCTTCTTCGGATCTGTCAATTACACCTCTTGCACAAGGAGCTCTACAAATTTACAAACATCACGCTGAACTGTGACACGGAAAGGTGTGAGGCAGTGTACACACACAGCTACCAACACCAACATCTGCTAAAAGCACAGCCTTTGTCACCACACCCGGGGGGAGAAAGTGACAGCGAACATCCCTGGGGTCGCCACTGCTGGAGAAAGATCAAGAGAACAACAGTGCTCACTACAAATCCTGTGTTGGACACTCAGAAGACAAAAAAAGAAAAAATGGGAACACCAAGTTGACTCAGAGGGACGAGATTTGTTACTATGGTTTGCAGCTTCCAAACTTTGCAAGTGTCGAGGCTGAACAAAGCAGGGCTGGAAGACTCATTACTGCAAGGCTTGGAATCAGCAACAGGGAGAAGCACTGTGGATGTGCATGATGGTATCAACCCTGCCCAGATGCCAAATGTTTACATAATGCAAGCCCTCCACACAACCTACCAAACCAACCAAGCACAATTTTTGCTGATATTGGCTCCTTCTCAGAACTTTCAGCTTGCCACTCAGCAGCTCTGCTTCCTGCAGACAAGTAACAAGCAAACCCCGCTGAACATCCTCAAACACTGAATATTTTGGGACAAAAAACCAAAATCCACATGCACGATCTCTGGCTGAAGAAGCCAAGCAAGCCTGCAGTCACCGCAACAATTCATGTCTTCAACAACACCCAGGACCTTCTCAGGCACTCACTTAAACCTTCCAAAGGGCTGTATAACCATTTGAGCTTGCTGTGCATCCCTTCCAAGCTCCGGAAGCAACAACGCTTGTGAGGAACTGGGAGTTCCTCCAAGAGCTAGAACTCGGAAGCAGGAGGATGACAGAGAACCCTTCACTCTGTAGCAGCCAGAAGGACACTCAGTTTGGCCTTTCAGGAGCTAAGAGGTCGTATGGATGGTTACAGCTTGGCTTCAATGTTAAATTTTATCGACATGTTTCAGCTGCTATAGATGACTAAAACCTGGACAGGCTGGGTTATTCCAGAACTGCAAGAAGAAAAACATTTATCATGTCCAAAACCAACTCCCCTAATGACAATTTTATTGCCAAAATTGTGTCTAGTAAAGCTTCACTATACCTACAGCCCAGCAATAAAGATCAAGTACCTGCAGTAAAAAGTTAGAGATCTAGATTTGTAATTACTTTATAGCTCTGCAACAGATAGAGATAAAAAAAAAGCCATAAAAACATAACCTATAAAGGTAATCCTTCCTATCCCTCTATACGAGGTTTTTGATGGAGAAATGGCTGAATTTTAAGGCATCTATATGTGAGTAGAGGGTGCAAAAACAGGGTAGAGAAGCTGAAGGGTGGAGATCTCAGAAATCTACCCTACACCTAGTATATAATTTCCAAATTGCTGAAATAATGGTATCTCAGTTAAGAAGCACAGACGTGATACACAAACTGGGGAAGTTGGGGATCAAGAAATTCTAGCCTGCTGCAGTACAGATGGATGTCACAGATAGCAAAACTCCTACATGCTCCACTTCTTAATTATTACCGAAAGAGTCATTAAAACGT
>VZTG01009502.1:89723-127477 GCA_013397845.1 Melanocharis versteri
AACCCGCCCCGGGTCCCCGAAGCAGCCCGGAGCTCCAAACCCGGCCGAGGCTGCGGGGAAAGCAGCCCCGGGCCTCAGAGCACGAAGGCAGCGGGCCACGGCAGCCGCACCGCGGGGCTCGGAGCGGCCCGAGCCCGCGGGGCAGGTGCGGCAGGACCCCGTGCCAGTGGCGAAGGATCGTGGGGTCATGGAATCGCCACGGCTGGAAGAGGCCTTTGGGAACATCAAGCCCAGCCGCCAACCCGGCTCTTGCCGCTGTAGCCCCCGAAGCGCTGAACTCAATTTAGAGATCGGCCGATTGCTCTTGATAGACGCCGTGTTTGTGTGCAAAAGTCACTGCGCTCCACTTGCCTCACCGTTTGTTACCAAACAGTGCAACGTGATGCCGTGGTGCCACGGTGCCACGGTGCCATGCCCTGCCACCATATGCCATTGGTTTCACAACTAAATATTGCACAGATCGACAAGCATCGGCTGAAGAGGAAAAAAAAGAAAAGGCATTTAAAAGTTAGGAAACACCCTATATAAACTTGTGCAACCTGTGCTATCCAGATTACTGTACAAATAAGGTGCTATATGAGAATTGTTGTAAGTACAGTCTTGGCTTGTGCAAGGGCAGGATGGTTTTTCAGAACGGTTTCTCCCAGGCCATGAGAATGGGAGCTCTGCTCAGATCCTCCACAACAGCTCAATGATTATTTTATGCTCATTTTCAGATGTGTGTTCTCATTATTTATCTGCTCCATACTAGTTGAACCTGGTACCTAGGTGCTTCTTGACAGAGTACTTAGAATCACACGGACTATGGGATGAGGCTTTTCCATTTCACATTCCCAAGAAGAGAAGAGTCCATTGCAGCACAGACACAGAATTGAAGTCAGCGCACATGAACTCTAAATAAAACATATTTTTTATAAAAAATCTGTAGTTGGTATATGCAAATTAAAGTTTCTCAGATTACTACAGCAGTTAAATTTAGGTGCATTTTTCAGAAGTCGCTTAGTAAAATGTGCCTGTGACACCAAATGAAAGTCACGGGGAATACCCCAGCAATATTTCAGTGTGGGAAAAACAGTGTCATTTGTCCAGCCTGGTTTTTGAAAACAGCTAAAAAATGGTGGGGGTTTAAACTTTGTCTCTAATAAATACCACATCGTCTGATCATTGTAGTCCATAAATGATAAGTTATAATGCAGTGACAGTGGATTAACTGATGCTCTCAGTATAAATGGTTGTTAATAATAATAATAAAGCAAATCCAATTTGTTTCAAGATTACTCTTTTAATTTACCAATTAATTTATCCCTCCTAAATTATTTATTGTCGGGGAAACATCATAGTGACATAGTATCACGATTCATTTGCATTTCAGTGTAGTAACATATGGCTGCTTCTCAAAGAACCTACCAAACTGGTTATTCGAGGTAGCACTGTGAATTTTTCATCACAGGAAAGAGAAGATATCAACACCAATGTGGCCTAGTCTGGGAACGCTGGATAAATTATTAAAAAAAACCCCGACGCAACCCTGTTTGAAACTCTATTACCCAGCACGGAGGTAGCGCCACACGAGGATATGGGAATCTATAGGTGAAGGGCTGCGAGTGCTTGCGAGGCGAAATCTCGGTTTGTTACCATCCAGTACCAGCAGGAGCGACAGCCGCGCTACGGGAGCACCCTGTTCACATGGAAACTTTGTTTCTCTGTGCATAACCTCACTTTATACAAATATATACACTTATATACACAAATATGTACATTTCATACCTGTATATACACTGTATACATCAGGAACAGAGCTGGTTTGTGCAAACCATAGTCCTGTTTCTTTGTTTCAGTCACCTGCGGACACACGATGAAGTGTTTTGCATAAACCCAGGCACGTGTTTACCACGGTCTAGCTACTTGTGGAGGCCTTAGGGATGCTCGCTTCATTTCCTTGCTGAATGCAACCCGTTTAATTAAAAGATTAATCAAGAGAAGTGTCACTTTCCGTGCTTCCAGAAGAAAGGGCGCAGGCAGATTCTGTTCAGCAAGCTTAGACTCCTGTAATATTTCATTTGTGCTCACGCTGGAAGGGGCTGACAGCACATGGGAAGACGGTGTTTATAAAGGATGTTTTCGTGATGTAATGAGCAATAACAGCTCTTGTCCTCAAGCTACAGTGCATTCCAGGCACAGTCGTATAGGCTGGAATTTGCAAACTTACTGCTGTACAGGATGCAGCAAGGAAGAAACAGTCCTACAGAAGCTCAGAACCTGCCTCGGTGTGAGCAGTAACCAACACAGTTAAAGCTTGTTTGTTTTCTAATTTGAGGTGCTATGGTTCAGAGATAAGGGTCTGACCAAAACTAGTTCAACCAGTTTAAGAAAAGTTCAGGAGCTCATTTTTAGCTGTGGATTAAAGCTAGTTACTGCATTTAAAGATGTCTTTGGATTCAAAACAGAGCAAACACCCCATGAGAGGAGATTTGTGATTTTACTCTCCAAAGAGTCGATACAGTTTTTTGTCAAGCGCCTCTTTTGTCTTTTACTAATGAATTAACTGATTGGGGATACTTACTTAGTGATCTGAGTGGGTTTTAAATTCAACTCTGAATATACTGCTTATTAGATATCAGCGTACAGACAGGATGGGTCACAAATACATTGTTTGCAATTGAGTGCATCCTGCTTCCTTTCCTATGTTTTCCATCGTAACGTGCTAATTCTTTGGGGTTTGGGAGCAACTGTTAGGATTGCAGTGTATCTTCAGTGAAGATGACTGAATGATAGAATGGAATGGGCCTCTGCTGGTCGTCTGGTCCATCCTCCCTGCCCAAAGCAGGCCCACCAAGAGCAGGTTCATGAGGGCCGTGTCCAGCTGGGCATTCAGCATCCGAGGACAGAAACTCCACACCCACTCTGGGCAACCTGTGCCAGAGTTCGACCTCCTCTGCAACAATAAAAAAGGTTTTTTCTTTTGTTTACGTGGAAATTCCGTATTTCTCTTTGTAGCCTCCTGTTGTATCACTGGACACTGCTGAGAAAAGCGTGTCCCTGCTGCCCGCTGCCCAGGTATTTATGCACGCAGCTCACAGTCAGCCTGCTGGCCTCCTGCATCCCAGGGCCTTTCCCACAAAGCTGCTTTCCACCCACTTCATCTCCAGTCTGTACTGGTGCTTTGGGTTTTTCCTCCCCAGTGCAGGGCTTTGCATTTCCTTTGCTGAACTTTACAAGTTTCCTGTTGGCTGATGGTTATCTTTTCCTGCATGACTAAACACAAACATTATTTCTACTTTTGCGTCCTTGCCACGTCACTTAAAAGCAGCATGAATACTCATCATGAGATCTGAATATGAAACTTCATTTCATACTCCTTATTTTGAATAAAACTAATTAAAACACCTTTTAACTGTACTGGTCCCTGTGCCAAGCCCTGCCATCTTAATATTAATGATATTTGTGTTTGATATTTCCTCTTCTTTTTCATTGCCTTTTGGCATATCAATACACTTAATTATAGTTTAGTACACTGAGTATATTGATAAACGTGTGGGTGATAGGAACAGTTGCTAGGAAAGGCTGACATCCGTCAGGAGTGCTGCAGGGGGAAGGGATCCTTCAGAGGAATGATGGAAGTTTAGTTATAACTCGATCATGTGAGGCTTGGCTCATCACTTCATTTAAAAATGGGGCCGTCTGGGCCATATGACTGAAATGAAACAGTTTAGAAAGAACAAATTTTTGTACAGGATAGACTCCCCGAAAGAAACCAGGTATTGAAGATGTGAAAGTTGTTGCTCAATTAGAACCAGCAGACTGGCTGAAAAAAAATATAAGACAGGTATCTCTGAGGAACAGAGGATTAAAGGGAGCTGAAGGGGCTCCTGGTACTCAGCTGTCCCAGGCACGGGGGCACAGAAGCCCCTTTGTAAAATGACCGTGTGTGATTTTTAACACAGCTGGACTTTGCTTCCTCTAACCTTCTTTTAATTGTCCCTCAATTTTCAGTCTAAATGCGTTTGCCAATACACACCTTTGTTTCTCTGCCAGCCCTTGCCTTTTTAGCCAACAAACCACTCCTGCAGTGATAGATTTGTAGAGAACAATCTTATCCCATTTCAGAGTTCCTTTTACAGGGCTAGAAGAGCCACGATCTGCAAATTTTCTCTTGTATAGAGAATCCGTTTCTTATCCATTCCAGGTGCCCATCTTTGCATGTTTTTCAGATTAAATTCATAGTTTTATGCAATATTCGAGATAAGGTTTCACTGAGATCTTACACGGCAAAAATATTTTTACCTCTACTGAAAACAGATCTCTGGGTGGCAACTTGGGCTTATATTTGTTTTTGTCATAGCTACCTCGTGTCAGCAGTTCATAAAAAGTGTGATTTTGAAGAGTATATTTTGGGTTCCTCTTCTGTCATGTCAAACTGAGGTTCTAGCATATAGTGATGCTATTTGTTCCCAAGTACAAAACCACGCATTTGTGTATGAATAAAATTTCTTCTCATTTCTAGCAGTCTAGGCTATAGGCTCTTTTAGTATTAATTCTAATTGGTATCATTAATTATTTGTGTTAATAGTGTTTCCTCGCTTTATCAGTGAATTTTCATTATCATGTATCCACACATCGACATTACTTGCAGCTATTTCCTTTTATGTCAGCTCATTTCATGCTTCACTTTGCCTCTTTATTCTATTTATTAGTTTTCCATATCAAAATGTTGAAATCTGCCTCTCTTTTGCTCAGTAACCACATGATACACCCCAAGGTTTAACACTTTTGAATTCATGGTCCATTCTGCCTTCTATTTCTGTTTTAGTGACCTTTTTCTTGCATAAGCTGCATAATTTTTCCTCAAGCACTGATGACACACAATCATATCTGGCTCCCAAAACCAAGGGTGATCATTTTTCCCTCTGTGTAACTATATAAAATTCACAAGTTTGTTATTGCTCACGATGATTGCCTCACGATTTTTCCTGTTGTTCTAATGAACAGTTTAATAATATACTTGAATATAAGCAGAATATCCTGCCTCAATGGTGTTTTCTCCAAAGAATTTCTCTTGAGCTTTCTGATTTTGTAGGGTTAAAGTTATTAATGTATTTCTCATGTTTGCTCGGTTCAAAGGAAGCCATTTCATGCTTTCACCAGTGAAATAATCCCTTCTTCAGACATAATCACTGTTTCAAAAGTTCGCAGTTTGTCGGTGGTTATTGTTCCATTTATCCTTTGGGTAATGTTGCATCATATTCGTTGCAACCTGGCGTGACAGGGGTGGATCAGAAGCCTGAAGCAATCAGCGATGGGGGTCCTCTCTGTCAAAGGAAGATGCTGACGTGAGAACAGGGCGCTGTTCTGCTGCCTGGGGTCTCCATCCCCACAGTGGCCACACTCTCAAGAACGGGTTGCAGTACTGGAAGAACTGGGGCAGAGTTATGTGTGCCTTGATGAGATGAGGGAGATGGGTGAGGCCAAGTTCTGAGGAGGATGATCTGTGTCACAGCCATAAGTTACCTTCGTGCCGGTGCTGGCACAGTGACTTGAGATGCTGTGTCTGCTGAGAAGCCTCCTGTGGGTGCCTGTACAGGGCCGTCCAGACCCTGAGGGACACCAGCAAAGGAGAGAGAAAGCACAGAACTGGCATCACTTCGTTTTTGTAGCCTGCACTGAGTGAAAAGCGGGTGAAGAGAAACTCGTGCTTGTTCGGCTGACCCCAGGGACAGACGGGGTGAGGCTTTGGAGCACAGACAAGGTGTATTGTGACTGCTGGCCAGCAGTTTGCTCATGCAGTGCTGCTGCCTGTGCAAACCCTGCCTGCTCAGATGGCTCAAAGAGCTGTGCCTTTGTGATCAGGAACATTACTTCTCCACAGCCCCGAGCTAATTGCTGCTGCTAATTGCCCCATGCTTTCCACCCTAGAGTCATTTCAAAAAGTATTACACTTATTTTGGTTTTACTCGGGTGATACAAGGAGCTGCTGATCCTGCTTGTGGTGAGGAGAAAGTTAAAGACAAATCCCTTGCAGAGTTTTCCATGTTTTTCTGAACTTGGAAAGATAGCTCAACATGGCAAAATCAAGTAGATAAAGAGCCAAGAAAGAAAAGTAATTAAAGAAAGAGAGGGGGGAAGGCAACAGAAAATAGGGCAGGGAAGGATTTCAAACACAAAGATGTGTAGGTGGATGAGGAAGAGCTGAAGACTGACCATCAACAGCAAATGGAGTTGTAAAAATTACATTTGACTCTTGCATCAATTTGTGATGTGCCTTTGAGTTTTCAGACTGTGGAGATAGAGAAAGTGTTTAGAAAATCCACCAGACTTGGACATGGAGAGTCCTGTAAGCTTTCCTTTATTTTGAGTGTGAATCATTGAATGGATGAGGAAAAAATATGTCTTCTCTCACAGTTGCACTGTATTTGCATGATGTAGTTATCTACTGAACAAAGTTTTGTTGTTCTTCATCGAGGTTTCTGGGCTGCCACAGCACAAACAGCCTCAGACTCATGGCAGATTACAGCTTCAACAGGGGAACGAGAGCAAGATCCCTGCTGAAGATACCAGGTTGTGACACACGTTGAAGTATGGAAAAATGCAAATCCTGCCTTAGGAAACTCCATCGTGATAAAGCAAATGTTGTGCTGAAGTGATTCCTATTGCTCCTGTGGAGGGGTTACTCTGCCAGCATCTCTGGCCAGAGCCTGGAAACTGTCCCTAAAAATCTGCAGCAGATAGAGCAGCTCAAAGAAGAAAGGATCAGTCTGGGGTATGCTTACCTTCTGGCTCTTAGGCACGGTCCCAGGACCCATTCTGAGATTCTTTTACTTTATTTACTTTAGTATCTAGAATCTCGTGTGATTCATTGAGTGATATGACCTGGAATGTGGTTTGAAATTTAAAATCAGAAAAATAGTGGTAGCAGTAGGAGAAAGGCCGTGCTCAGAAACTGTGGAACTTCGTCTAAGTAACTTGTTTACTTGAAGAGACCCACGAGTCAGCAAGAGCAAAACAAGATTGTGAAGGCCCACAAACAGGATTAGCACTTGTAATTAACTCATCTGTGGCGAATTCTTTTGCTGCATTTTACTTTATGCCATTGGTTGTACAGAGCAGCGACCACATGTGGTTGAAGATGCTACTGCAGTTCCAAGAAATATTTGACATTGATTTAGATCCATCAACCTTAGTGCCATTTGCAGTTTCCAGATAATTTATTGATGACATGTGAGTGGCACTGGAAGACAGAAGTTCAATATCAAGGAGAGCAACACCCTGCCTTTGTTTCTTACACTCCGCTTCCTTGAGCATCTGCTATTGGCCACACTCAGAGTAGCATTGAGAAAAGAGAATATTGGCTCATTTGGCAGTCATTATCTTCACTAATATCACTGAGCAGATTTACAAAGGCTGAGCAATGTAACCTGTTTGTGGGACGTGGCTGCAAGATGCCACGGATGCTGAGACACCCCTGTTAAGATTAATATCTCATCAAGCAATGAACTATATGAATTCTAACACTGAAAAATGCTTTGTTCAGATAGGTTATGCTCAGCTGAGCCACTCTTAGAGAGATGCTTAATTTCACCTTAACATTAGCCCTATTAGAACAGAAAATAATATTCTTGGCCACACAGTAAGTTTGAACTCCACCAAGTGCACTGTTGTAACACTCACTGCCATGAAATTATTTTTTTAAGACACTTGAATTTACAGTCTGTGATTTAATTGCAGCTGTAATATCGCTACAATATTGCTGCAACCTCCAACGGGACTTGACAACTCAGGCAGAGCAATCAGGTCTTCAGGGTCCCGAGGACTCAGCCTTTTGGGGCAGAATTTAAGGACATATTGGACATCTGCCCAGTGTTTCTAGTCCCACCATTCAGTCCTAAGCAGACAGCAGGATGTTCAGAAATCCCAAACGCTGGAACAAACACACAGTAGCTGTGGCACTTCCAGAAGGGTCAAATCTAGCGTGCTGTCACTGTGGCTATCGTTTGCAAATGCACGACAAACCCAGCAACCTCCACGTGTTGGAGTTAGAAAAAGACGCCTGGTTTGCCCATGAAGAATAAGTAGAGGTTGTCTACTGCAGCCTGAGTGTGTCAGGCTCACTATTTAAGCACTAATTCAATGGATATATACCAGCATCTAAAGATCCCCACCTAAAAATAATCAGCCCAAATGCAATAGTCCTTACTCCAACAGAAGGACTCAGCAGGAGCTCTGAGCTGTGATCTCATTTTGGAGCAGCCTAAATATGCAGTAATCTGGCGATTAAGGCGCTGACAGTGGTGTTGACAGACCTGATTTCAGTCCTCCCTCTGGTTGATGAGTGGCTTTAGTGCTAATTCTTTGTCCCATTGTCCATGAGAGTGACCTTGACAGCAGGCTGCCATACGCCCAGAGTGCCAATCTTCTGGAGCCTCTGACTTGCACTGTTTCGCTCCATCTGATAGATTCTTCAGAGCAGGGATGTGGGTGAGAGACAGAATGTGGATTAGAAAACACTTCTCTCCTTCTAACTAGGATTCCCCTGAGGGAGAAAACCAATCCCACTCTCCTAGGGAGAGAAGCACCTTTCTGCTCTCTGGGGTGTCAATTACATTTATCTCTGTTCTTGGCAGGACCAACCAGTGGGATTAAAGTTGAATGCGTCACTTAGAGAGCCAGGGTTTGCAATCAGGAGCTGAGGCAGTCAGACGCCTGAAAGTCAACACTTTTGTAAACCTTATTCAGATATATTTGGTGAGCTTTGAGGCTCAGCAGCAGAAGGAATCAAACTGGGCGTTTCTTCTGTGAGACATTTTAATGGCTGCTCTTTTTTGACAGTGGGTCAGGATCTCCAGTCTTTGGCCATATTGGATTTTTTTTTCTTTTTTTTTACTCCTGCTTAACTCAAAACAGTTTTTTTTCCAAAACTGTTATGGCCTAAAATATTATTTTGTATTTGAGTTTGTTCTGTCAAATCCTGGTTTCCCTGACATTATATCAGCTGCATTTAGCTTAACTATTTCCATTAGTTAAACATCTTCATTTTTCTTGGTGTTTCATGGAAAGGCTTGACCAACTTCAGAAAATCTGTTTTCTCTGGCTGCAACCCCCCCTCCTTCTGCCACCCTAATTTACACTGATCCTGTCTATTGTTTCTGTAAATGTTAATGCCTGATAAAGGAGCTGTGGTTGTTTTGTAATTAACCAGACACACTGTAAGCACAGTGCCTGAGTGTTTTGTTTTGTTCTGTTCTTTGCCTTGGTGTGTAGGTGGTGAGTTCTGCTGAGCTTCTGTGAGCACAGACTCATGTACAACCACACCACTGTGGGCTCTGTAATTTCTAAGCCCTATGTTACAATGCAGGTAAGAACATGCAGCCCTAATTTAGGACAAAATACATTACAGAGATATCGAAATGAATACTCAATCCAAGCATTACAAAACAAGAAAGCTCAGAAAAATAGAGAAACAAACTGTGTCGGGATAGAACAACACAGCTCTGGCTGTCAGTGGGGACACCAGGCAGAAATCATGGGAGTGGCAGTAAAGACACTTCAGGGTTTGTGATCTCTCGTGAAGTTTCATGAAGTAGCATGGAATGCCTCTGTCTGTTACATCATTGATGGGAGGAAAATAGGGATGCAGGCAGTTCTCAAAGCGTGGCAGCAGCACTGACCTGGTGGCTTTTTTGCCAGGGTCAAATGCTTGTCAGAATTAGGAGACCACCATCCCGCTGTGTGGGGAGCCACAGGCAGAGCAATGTCCGCTTCTTCCCCTTAGGAATGCCATTAAATGGAACTGTGCCTCCAGTCTGAGGCCCGGGCAGCGTTGTGCCCTTCTTGCCCTCCCTCTTGGAGCCCTTTCCCCCCTCCAGGACTGTCCCTGTCCCCTGGGGGTGCCAGCTCAGGGCCTGGCTGCAGCCACAGCAGGCAGCACACAGAGACCCGCGGGCAGGCTCCAGCACGGGGACAGACGTGTGCCAGGGGAGAGCAGAGCAGAGCAGAGCCACCCAGCTGGAGCTGGAACATGTTCTAGACCACCTGGCAAGCTGGAAAAGCCCTATCTCTCATCACCCAGCTAATTAGTCTGAGTGCAGTGCCGTGAGGGTGCAGCGACACCGACTCCAGTGCCGGGGTTAGGGCGGCTGGCCGGGCCATCTGATAGCTCAGCACCCTGCAGCACACACGGGCAGGCACCTTCTGAGGGCTGCTGGCCTGATTATCTCCCCTCACAGTTTTTAACTCGGCCAAAGGAGCACCTTTCTTCTGGAAGTCTGAAAAAACCACTTTTGTCTGTCTTTTAATTGTAAATGCTGCCGCAGAAACAATCAAGAGTTGTACTGCCAAAAGCCTGTGCTCCGGACAAAGTCACATTTTCTCTTCAATATGACAGAATCTAAGAAAAAATCAGGTAGCAGGAGTTTAGTCATACTGGAGCTAAAAAACGGTGCTAGGCTTTCCCCACTGATCAAAATGCTGGACGTACAGAGGGTTTGGGTGATTCTGAGCATTTCTAGCCATGTAGAGACTGATGGTCTGGGAATGCCTTTGGGCTCACGAATACAGATGTGAGACTGCAGCACTCGATAGCTTCTCTGTCTGTGCAGTCAGTGGGCAGGAACTCTGAGCTCCACCACAGTGCACATCTTCAGGACTTCTGAAACAGTCTCCTTGGCTTTTCCCTCATGTGTTTTTTTACATTTTCATTCCTATATGTAAGTCCTTTCTAAATTTTTTTACTAATTTCATTGTCCGGAACAGTTATGAAAGTCTATTTCCAGTCTCATGGACCCAAGACTGTACAAAGATATAGAGAGAAAACCTCTGTTTATTCTTCTTCCCTTATTTAAACAGGTGAGACCATCTTTTTGACATGACAGAACTTATCTTTAACCCTGCTCTAATGCAAAAGACTTCGAGTTTCTGTTAGATGATTTCAGCTTCATCAGGCTGAAAAATGGTTGCGTGTTGGTTAGGGTTTGTTTGTTTGTTTTTTATTTTGGCTTTCACCTATCATATGCAACATAGAGTTTTACCCATCTTCTCTTTCATGGAGCTCTTTAATCTCCTCTTGGGACAGCTTGCAGTTGCTTTTTATCCCAGCCATCACAGCATTTCTTCATGAGTGCCCTGTGTTGCCATCCAGTCAAAGATGCTGCTGCCTGTTGTTTTTATGTTATTTTTGGGCAGGCTAATCTTGCTTATGATTTATGTTTGGGGCCACAGCTTATTTCTTCATCAAATGCATTTGATTTTGGAGCTCTGCAAGGCTTTATCCTGTCACAGGGCATTCATTTGAGAAGGACAGCTTTGCTGGCCTAGCTGTAACAACCCTTTTGGTTAGTCCCTGGTGCATCAGTAGCTTTTATACTGCAGGCTGCTGTGTTTGGTTAGTGCAGCCTCGTCCTTTAATTCTGAGTCAGCCTCACTTGGCAGAATTTACCAGATTACCCAAATGAGAAACCCTCACAACTTCATTTACTCCAGTTTCTAGAATAATCTCACCACACCCATCAGCACCCTCTGTCCTTCCCTGAGCTGCTATCCTCAGTTTCTCTGGGATGTTATATTATTTCAGAGCTGTGGCTGTCTGTCAGAATTTCATAGATTCTTACATACTGGAGGCTGATTATTCCAGAGCTTTCTCCAGAACACTGTATTGTTTATAAACCCACTTTGTTTGCAGCTCCTGAAACCTTTCTGATCGTGGTTTCCTCATGATGGGCAATACAGTGTTTCTGAGATTCAGGGTCTGTCCTTTTTGTCCCCTCTTTCTCCTGCCTAGACACTGGTGGAAGACTTGTGCTCAGATACAATTTAAAGTTATATAATCGCGGCTGAATGCTGAAGAGTTCATCTTTCAAGTAATAAAATATTCATTTTCTCCCACCAACATTTTAAAACACATCAAAGAAGCATTTATACTGGTCCTCCCATTTGTTAAAACTTGTGTTTAGAAAACTCCCTTCTGGATCATATTTACTGTGGTGGCTTCTTTTAAAACTTTGACAGTGAGGGCTCACCTGTGTGAAATGAAAATGCTGTGTTTTAAAACTGATTGTGATAGTGATAATTTGATTTGAAAATATAAAATTATCCTTGGAATACTTCAGATGGCTGCTGATGTCGAATAAAGCACTACTGCCTTGAAACAGAGAATCTTGTTCTTTGAGTGTGACAGATGTCTCAGAAAGTTGTTACTTGGCACACTTTGGTAAATATTAAAGAGATATTTTTGTGTGAAACCAGTAATTGATACAGGAAGCTCTAAACAATAAGAGAGCCCACGAAGTTGCTGGAACTTGTTGGATTTTTAGATATTTCAAGTTGTTCTATGAGGATAGGGAAGTTTTTGGTTCACAGAATGTTTCCTCTGTGTTAAAGTCCTTCTGTGAGGGAAGAAGTGACAATACTAGGGAGGACTCAGATTCTTGTTTTCCTGGCAGGCTTAAAATGTTAGAAAATAAGAGTAAGCTGACTACTTTTGCCAGGAAGAAAAAGATAAATATCAAAACTGAGTCAGAAAGGATCCTGTATGCCACATCCAAAGCCACGTTTCAGAGTCTAAACTGAAGAAAACAGCACATATAAGCTTGCAAATGTTTATCCTTTCTATAGTATATTTGGTTCCTTGGACTCAACAACGTGAGGTTAATATTTCAGTTTTACTGGTAGTGAAGCCGAGGTACAGAAAATTTCACAGCTGGAGGCTAAGCAGCCTGGGAAAAATAAGATTCAGGCTGCTAAACCCACAGTTGCTGCTCTTCTGTCTAAACCAAACTGAATCTGACTCTGTCCTACATACACACAAAAATATTATAGCATTAGGTTTATCCAAAGACTTCAGCAAATGTAGCCATGAATCCTGAAAAGCTGAAAACATGGAAAGGCTGCAGATGAAAGTTCTACAGCCTTGGAGAGAAGACGCATTTAGAAGAAAGAAACTTGTATAGCGTACTTATTCAAGAATTTTAGTAGTTTAAGGACTCTTTTGTAGAGATAGTGGGGCATTTGAGTTGTTTCTGCTTTGTGGGATCAAAATTGACCTTGTGTCTTCTCACACAAGATGTGTTTTTTGTTTGCCTCAGTCTGAAAGCTGACTCCTTTTGAAAACATTTCCTGTCTCCCAGCAAACAGTGACAGTGCTGGGCAGGTTTTTCCCAGAGAGCAGAAATGTAGCCTGAATGTGAGTTTTCTTTAAATCCTTTTACTCCAACCAATTTATTATGGACAAAAAGCTGTATCCTTAATAAAGCCATCCGTGTAAGGGAATATCCTGTCATATTCATGGTGAGCTACTCACAGGCAGAGCAAAGTGTGTGTGTGGGATTGTTAGTGATAAAAAACCCAATGTTAATGGCAATAAATGATGCTCTGAACTATGTACTGGTCCCAGAAAATAGAATCCACTGAAACAGATACAAAAATATCTGTGTGAGTCATGCTAAACTAATGTTGTGCTTCTCAAGGAAATGATGAAGCTCATTCTTAGAAGGGAGGAAAGAAATGTCTTTCAATTCACAAAGCTGACTCAGAAAATGACTATGCATATCATAAAGCGTGTTCCTACAGCTCTTGACATGGTTTACAGGCCTCAGCTCCTTTCCTGCTGCCTTCAAACCACCTCGTTAGCCTAACAGCTGTTAAGCACCACAGACTGCCCCTGGCGACGCGAACCACAGTGCCCTGACCTAGGGAAAGGTGCGTTTTGCACAATGCGATGCCTCAAGGCAAGGAGCTGGAGGAGCAGCTCTAGCTGAGGTTTGCTCATTAAGGCTTTCTGGCAGATGTGCGTGGACCCCGTGCTTGCTGCAACTTAAACCTCCAGGCCATCGATGCGGCTCTGTCGGCGTGGTTCTGGGTGTGAGCTCGGTGCTTGCTCCGCGCCTGGGATCACAGCTCCGGACCCGCCAGCTCGGACAGTGAGCGCAAGGGCAGCTGCGCAGTCAGGCTTCTCCTGTCACTTCACCCTCACCTCTGCTCCCTTTCTCCCTGCTCTCCCCCTCTGCACAAGGTCCGCGTGTAAGTGGTGTCTGCCACCTCGGTTTTACGTGTAGAGAAAGCTACTGAACTGTTTCTGAAAGATTAATACGATTACTGTTATGGAGGATACTGCCATACATTGCATGCTAAAGACATTCCCGTTTAAAAAATCTGATCTGTACCCCTTATTCCTAGTGAAGTATTCTAAAGAAATACTTCTTAGTTAATTATATCTGTAATTCTACAGATACTACTATGTGAGGAGTGGAAACGTTTCAGTAGGCTTGTACCTTCCATTTGATTTTTCTTTTCAAACAAAGAAATCAGGGTAATAGCTGTTCCAACATCAAAGTCACTACTGAATATTTATATTGGAGCATGGATTTTCATAAATGTGTGTACTGATTTCCTGACACGTTTGAATTCTGAAAAATTAAAAAGATTTGGTGTTTTGATTTAAGGAGATGTCTTTTATGTTTGTAAGAAGTACACAGTTTTTCTTGCACCAGAACTTTGTCTGGACTTTGCTGGGAATGCTTTTACAATTCTACTATGCTGAGGTGATTTAGTGTTTGGAATTATTGCAGGCAGGAAAATTTAGAGCAAAAGTCCAAAGGTTGGACTTGATGATCTCGATCCAGCTCAGGGTATCCTATGATGATTCTATGATTCTCTGAAAAGTGATAGGTTTGAAAAGTGGCTAATGGAGCAGATCCTAGAGAACAGAAGTTAAATTATTCGTAAGGTCAGGTCACGAAGGAAAAAAATCCAATCCTAGAGCCATAGGGAAGAAATATTCTTGAGCATTCTCTCTGTACAGCTTTACTCACCAGCAGTGTCATCCTGAGGTAAGAAGAGCAGCTCTTGAGCCAGGATTTCTGTCAGGAAACAGCACTTCACACAGTATTTCCTAGAATCTCTCACATTGCTATCTCCAAGTTTCAGCTTTCTTTTCTTCATTAACCAGTGTTAGCACAGACTGGGGCCTCTGTTGCTTTTGTTCAATGCATTTGTGTGTTAAAGGTAAAGAGCACACTAAATGACAGCTCTGTATAATTTACGATTCTGATCTTGTGCTGACTGGAAACAAACAGTGTGGGAACACTGACAGCCACATCCTGATCTTCATCATGAGCAACTGGGTGTTCCATTTTACCTAGAACTGGAACAGCTGGTACGAACAGAGGCTTGAACTCAACAAAAGGAAGCAAAGGAACAAAGAATAGCATGTCTCAACAGGGCTAAGTCTAATGTGAGCTTGGAAGGAAAGGAACCAGATGAACCCTGCAAGGAAAGGAGCCAGAGGAGCTCTGGAAGGAAAGGAACCAGATGAACCCTGCATAATTGTCTCTACAGGGTGGAGAGGGCAGAAAAAAGTTTAGGATGGATATTAAGTAACTACAAAAAGTAGGCAAAACTACTCATACCCTAAGAGTCAATTTAAATTTCAGACTTACCAGCAGAACAGTTCCGGCCTCCAAAATCTTCCTCTGTTTCATTGTTAACCAAAATGCTCCTGTGTGTGTCACAGCTGCGTGTGGCAGAGGAATTAGGAAGCAAATGGTGGGACCAATAGAGCCTCTTACTGATGAAGGACATCTGGAAAGGAATGTGCAAGAGTGAGATGACTTGCTTGTTGAAAATAGAAAAGAATCCAGAAGGATTCACATAATTTATAAATGTGTAAAAAACTTGCCTCCTGCTCAAAGACAATGGACATGGTGGGAAATCTCTGGGATCTGTGAATCACCTCCACTTTCTGGAATAATACTTGCACCATGTGAAGGAGAATGTTGAGTAGAAATATGCACAAACCATACAGGGAACAGTGAGGTTTGTTCTGGGAATAAAATGTTGAGCTTCACTGCTCAATCCCTTTGCCTTTGTTTTCCAGTTTGTAATGCTGGATGATCAGCCATTTGGAATGACATTATTTAACCATAAAGGTATTATTTGACAAATGCTTTAAAATTTTCTAGATTTTTTACCTTTTTATTTAGTCTTGTTTGGCTCTGGTGCTGATTTTCCTGGAATTAAAATCCCTTCCTCAAGCCATCTGGGGGACATCAGTTATCTGAAACCACCATATGGCACACTCATACGGATTCCAGCAAGTTTTTTTCCTTGCTCTTTTGAAAATGTTGACAATTTTGACTTTGAGGGAAATATTTAGCTGTTATTCATCGATTTTGAGAGTTGTAATAAAAAGCTAATGGAAGTGTTTAAACTCAACTTGAGGGCACCATCTAGAGGCAAATAACATAAACTGTAGCAGGCTCAGAGCACCTACGATCACGTCAATGCTTTGAACGTGAGAATGCTTGGAGCGAACAATCTCGGACTTCCCTGCATTTCACATGCAGCGAAACCATTTGTTTCCATTTTGATCATTTTTGAGGTTTTTCTCTGTGTAGTCAATATTTGGTAGAGGATTGTTGGAGTTGCTGGGTATCACATGGCTTGGCAGCTCTTTTGCACTGGCAAACAGCTGTAACCCCACATAAATCGTAGAGTGCCTCGCTTTAAAAGGCAATGGATTAGAAATAAAGCAGAGCTCCCTGTGATCAGAACTTTGTATTTAGGGAAATTGGGCGTGTTAATGAAGCCCTAGAGGATTTTGATTTTTCACTGCAAGACGTGTTGGGTAATGTGCACCTCGTGAAAAGAATCACCAGATGATACAATCAGTGTGAGTGAGTGGAAAGTTGTCTCTGTGTACCCCTGGTTTATGGGTAGGCAATGAGCCTGCTGTCTTAACCACTGTCACAGCCATAAGATTTTGAAGTCATTCCAAATATGCACACCTGTCATGAAAAGACAAATTAGACAGGGGCAATAATACAAAATAATACAAAATAATACAAAATAATACAAAATGGCTTCTGAGTGCATCAGAAGGATGTCTAGATTCCTAAATTACTGTGGGCTGTGTAATATCACAAAGTAGAACTACATCTCTGGCATGGAAAAATCACGTTTGAATTCAGTTCTGCATCCTAGATCTAGGATATTTTCTGGCCTAGGATATTTTCACTAAGCTATTCTTCTTTAGGTGTGGAGGAAATGCATAAAGTTTAGATATCAGGATATCAGTAAAAATAAAAAACTTTTAAAAAATCATAAGATAGTTGTTACTTAAAAATACATATTTTGCTTAACTACATCCCAACCCCTTAAGTATATTTTCTTTCAGAATTCTAGGCGCTTTCAGAGTTATGTTCAATATACTTTTAATAAATATTCCCAGATTAACAAACACTCTCGAACAATTACAGTGCTGTTTGAGGTTTGCAATCAGCCAGTTACCTACACCTGTCCAGCTTGGTAGGTCCATCCACAGCAGCGATGTATGATGGGCTGAAACCATACTGGCATCAATAAGAACATCTGCAGAGAGCTTGTTTTTTGGCTACCAGGCCATGGTGAAGCTTGTGCCACCAGGCTTTCATCATACTTCTTTTTTCAAGTAGCTGGATTATTTAATTAAGCTTTAATTGCTTTTACAGCTTCACCTAGCTGCGCAGAGATGCCTTAGATAGACATGTTATGGCATTACAGTCTGCTTTATAAATTCAGTGTATTCTCACTGACACCACAGCAATTCCCAGGGGTTATGAAGATTCCTCTAAACCAGGGGGATGAATTATTGAGCCTGTTGTTTCCGTTCTCTGGGACGTCAGTATCACTTTTTCTGCCATCACAAAGTAATGTAGTAATCCTAAGGTAAATAAGTTTTAATTTTATTATTAAAATACTTCTCACACCTTGTACCTCTAGTGCTTCCTCAGTGTTTGCTAAGGGGGATAAGATCTAAGTGGTTATGGATTTATTTTTCTTTTAGGTTTTATGCATGGAAATCACGTGACCTGCACACAGCACCTGCAGAAGATTGAAGATGTAGCTCAATATGTGGCTCAACCGGATTTAGCTTCCTTTGCTAGGAACAAATGTCACCTGACAAAATGTCATAAAATGCACTTGTGCCCACTCCTTGTAATTCTAGCAGAGAACAAAACTACCTTTGAATGCTGGAGGAGATTTAAGCCTTTTCTGGGATGGCAGTTGAAATTTACTTGAAGGATAATTCCAGGTTTGAAGAATAATTTCAGGTCTAATGATACCAGAAAATAATTGAAGCCAAGGACTTCCAGTACCTGAGGGGAGCCTGCAAGACAGATGGGAAGGGATTATTTAAGAGTGTGCAGTGGCAGAACAAGGGGGAATGGCTTCAAGCTGAAAGAGAGTGGGTTTAGATGAGATATTGTGAAGAAATTCCTTACTGTGAGGGTGGTGAAGCACTGGCAAAGGTTGCCCAGAGAAGAAACCTGTAATGTTTACTTGGGAAGACAAACACCATCACTCCAAACATCCCTCCCTTTCTTCTTCTGCTCCAGCCTTATATGATATCCCATGGTCCGGAATGTCCCTTTGGTCAGTGGGGGTCACCTGTCCTGGCTGTGTCCCCTCCCACCCTCCCAGGCACCCCCAGCTCCCTCCCCAGCGTGGCTTTACAAAAAGCAGAGAAGGCCTTGGCTCTGTGCAAGCCCTGCTCAGCAACAACAGAAACATCTCTGTGTTATCAGCCCTGTGTTCAGCACAAATCCAAACACGGCCCCACAGCAGCCACTGCAAAGAAAATTAACTCTAGCCAAGCTGAAACCAGCACAAGGATTTGCAACTAAAATTTTACTCTCATTGGAAAAGAGGAAACTGTCAGGGTTTCTGTTTTCTGCATGCCTTGGGTTTTAGGGGATGGTTTTTTATACTGGAGGAACTAAGAAGAAAGTAGGAAAATTACTTTAACATAGATCAGTGGCTCCCAAGTCTTCTACATTGGATCAAATTATATAGCTCAAGTCCTAAGAAAGCGAAGGGAAAACATTTTGCAAGCTTGTTAATTGCATGCTCTAAAAGTATTAAAAGTTCTATTTTCATGAAAACCATGTGACAGTTCTGAATTAGGAACAGTTCAGCACAGTCTGTTTTCAGACTGAACAGATCTTTGGAGATAGCTGATTTCTGAGGTTAAGACTTTATTACTGCATCAGAATACTGATGTAAGTTCTATTGTGTAAGCAAGATACTGTGTGAATCACTACCACTACATCTCCTTGCTACTTACTGATTTCTCTCAAATACTTACAAATTTTTTTCTCATAGGCCCAGTTTCTATTGGTTTCTTCTGTCCAGGAATCTGTCAGTCTTTGCTCTGCAGCTGATCAGAAATACTCATATGCCTAATTCATGCAGGTCATTATTCGTGGTAGGGACACCTGGCTGGGAGGAGAAGTCAGCAGGAAGGTGGTAACATCCTAAAGCATTCTTTCTGAATCTGTAGGAGTTCACCTGTCAGCACTTCAATTGAACAAGAAATTAGCTACATCACAGTCCAGACTGATTTTTTTTTTTTTGTAGGAGTAGGGGTTTTGACTATCTGTTTTCTTCTCACGAATGTGAGAGATTTGTTTCTCAATGGCACAAATAAGGAATCCAATATTTGTTGTTTCAGTAGCAGAAGCAAACCCATCCACTGTGCACCTGCTGGTCCTCCGTGCCCAGGAGAGGGCAGCAGTAATAGCAAAATACCTTTCTAATATATTCAGGAATTGAAGAATATCCCTGTAAAGATGATAAGCAATTTCCCCTCGAGATTCTCACCATTCTTTCTCATTTCCCCAGCGAGTAAACCCCTGTCCTTGCTGGTAGCACATGGTCAAGCTATGTATCTTTTGTATCTTTTATTGTCGTGCCCATCAAAAGAAACAACCACAGAAAAGAAGGTCCCCAGGCCAAACATCAGTTAAACCCTAAGTTCCAGAACTTATCCCTACAAGAGTTTGAGGAAGTCTCTTAGAAACACATGGCCTCCCTAAAATGTCACCAGCTCTGCAGGGACACAATTTACTGACCTTTTTTTTAATTTAAACTTGCGTGATTTTGAACAAAATGTGAGTCCATTGATGACGTCAATAGAGACACATCAGATACCAGGATTTAATAAAAAACTTCCTTTGCTGAGGCTGAGCTTCCTGCTGTGCATCCCTACCTGCAGAGCATTTAAAGAGCTGTCTTTGCTAGGGAATGCCTGGTTGCCTCTCAGAGCTGGGAGCTGGGGAATTTGATCTGTAGGCCAGATTCTCCTTCTGAGATCACTGGCACAGAGAACATTTCCCAGCAAGAACGTTTGGCTTGTGGGAGCAGGGCTCTGAGAGGAGCCTCACACGAGATTCTGTGCCTTTGAAACTGTACCAATAAAAAACCTCAACATCCTGGCAGTCTGGTTCCAAGAACCACCTTGGAAAATTTGGTCCATCGAATTTACACTGAAGGAATCCACTGCCACTGAACTCCTGGCAGTGTTGGCACAGCTGTTTTGGGTCAGCAAACTTAATTATTCAACGTATCATGCACTGTGTGCATACACTGAGCAAACAGAGAAGCATCATAAAGGGCTGCTTCTCCTTGTTGTGTGTGTGATTTGGTGTGATAAACTCAAATGCCACCTCCTCCCGCATAACCTTTTGTACTTTTGCTTTGTTTTTCTGGTTCTGAGGCAGATATCTGGAGAAATCAATCAGATGTACAGATGTAATGATAAGATGAGGCAAGGAAAATGCCTGTCAGGCAAAAAATGACCTTTGTGATACCTCTATCTCAGCAGATCCACCATTGATTGCAAATATTCATGACTAATGGCATCATTTTAATTATAATGGAGCGTTTGTTGTTGAGATGCTGCAAATGTATCAGATTTTCAAAAGCTTTTGTATTCGAATGTTTTGCCAGTGCTTGCTGCAACTCCTTGAGCTGCAATAATTTTTTATGAAACTTGCCAAAGCCAACTTGCAGCCAAAATAATGTATGATAAAACACATTGATGAAAAAACCATTTAAATGCACAAGCGTTCTTTACATAAATACTTTCACATAAATACTTTTTCAGTGTCTGGATTCCTTTTCTGATGAAAACAGAAAGTGAGGGGACAAAATCCTTGTGGAAAACTCTAGCACTGGTGGATGATATCTCTTGACATGTGATATTCTTAGGAATACAGAAATTTCTAAGTCAGGTCACACTCAAGATCCATCATCTCTACCTACTACTTTTTAGCATGTTCAAATAATTCTGAGAGATAAGTGAGGCAGGAACTTCTTTGTTTATGTTGGTTATTCTTGCAGTGGTTTCCATTTTAATTATTCAGGCAACCAATGTACCTGAATAAATCTTAGTGTCGCATAATACACCAGATCACCCCAAGAGCCTTTTTCAAAGAGTGATACAAGCTGCTCACTGTCCCATGGAACAGAGGATAATTCTGTTTAATGTTTTGCTTGGTGTAAACAAAACTAAATACTGAAGGTCCTCTACCTACTTTACACAACTTGTTTCTTTCCCTAGTTACTGTATCGCTTGGCTTATAATTAAGTGGCATTTGAAACACCTGGTTCAGTTTCCTTTATACAGCTAAAACTTTATTATTTTCAATCAACCTCTCTCTCTATATCTTTAAACATGATATTTGCTTTGTTTTCCCCCTTGCTTTTTATTTTTCATAGGAAGCTGCTGTGTAACCACCTCAGCCTAGAATCCTTTAGAAAAAACAACAATTGCTTCAGAGACAGAGTAGAATCTGTGATCTGAGTTGTTCGCATGTCTTTCACATGTTTTTTCCCTTTGTTTCAAGAAGGATGACCCCAGAAAATACAGGTCAAGCATTTTCTGTGTTCCTGTACGATCACAGTTTGGGCTGGATTACTGCAAGATATTAACCTTGCAATAGTAATGGCTGAGCAAGAGAGAGCACTGCTGCTTGAAATATGGGAGATTATGACTCAGGAAAAATATTACCCTCAAAGGTAAATAAACAGGTTGCCCAGAGAGCTTCCAGGATTTTTGCCTTCGCAGATTTTCAAGACCCAACTGGATAAAGCATCCGGGATCTGAATTAATTGTCAACCCTGCTTTGAGCAGGCACTTTTGCTACAGGACATCTGAGTATTTAAGTGTTTCTCTGCAACATGAGATAGTTGAAAGCCTCTTCTTTTAAAGATGTTGCATGGATTGTAGTCTCTTGTGAACACTGAGAAATCTGAAATGCCCTTTGCATTTTTCATGGTCTGTACTCAAAAAAATAAAAATGTGAGATATTTGTTTGGAAATGCAAGATACTGATGTGATATCATCACCTAGTTAGTCTAATGCTATTTACAATGCAGGCACAGAAGCTGAGCTAACACCTGTGTCTCACCATCACAGGAGGACTAGGATGTAAGTAAATGCCTGTGACAAAGTATTTATCATACTTGTGCAGTGAGATAATACAGAGAAGTGTTCTATTACATGGAGGTGGGATTGGCACCAGAAATAACAGCTGTCAGTGTGAGGCTCTCCAGAAATCCAAAAAATGACAATCATTCCAATCAGTGTTCGTCGTTTTGCAAAGAGCTTTTACATCATGCCTCAAAAGAACAGAGTTATAAATTAAGCAGAACAATATATATTCATATTCCTTCAGAAATATGGTATGTGGTGTGCCATAGGGCTGATTATAAATTAGGAATAAAAATGCCAGAACAGAGATGGATAAAATAGTGAAGGCTGATGGAAAGAAAATAAGTGTGTCCAGGGAGCACAAAACATAGACACACATAGAGTGAAAATCTAGTAACACCCAAGAAGCTTGAAGATCCAGCCTGCAGATTTTGTGTAACCCCTCTGTGAAGATCAATACAGGGCAGAGAGGATGAGGTTGCAGCCCTGGTAGGGTGGGAAGCCTGTGCCTCTTGCAGGTGCCAGATCCCTTGTGCCAGAAGCTGGTACCCATTGCACAACAGAGCAGCGAGGGACTGGCAGCCCCACGGCCTGCCCTGCCCCTGGAATGCCACTTCCCACACCAAACCAGGGCAGCTTTTGCTCTCCACAGCCACCGTGTCAGGGAAAGGTGTCTCCATTCACAGGAGTGATGCAGGGACCCTTGGGTGATATTTCCTATTACTGCAGGTAGATTTCAGCTCTGAGATTTGTGCACATAGTTTTTCCTGGTTCTGTTTGATGAGAATTACCACGAGCAAGAGACCTGCTGTGGCATTAGGGATAACAGCTGTAGGACACTCTCTCCAGAAAGATACTGTTTTTAAAGTATATCCCCAATGTGATGAGGTCATATTTGAGCCTGTCTACAGATCTGTCCATTCCAATGCAGTGTCCCCTCTTTACATTAATCAGGGTGCAGGGCCACTGTGATTGCTGAGCCTGAGGAGGCAGAAACATGATATACATTTGCAAGCATTAAGGACTCATGTGGAATTCTCTTTGCAATACACAGCTTCACTGTTGAAGGCCCTAAGAGTTGTAGAGAGCTAGAATTTGGTCCAAGAACAGCTTTTTCACTCAGCGTATTTTAGGTTCAGATTTGTGTACAGTGGCTCCTTTAAGGGCAGATTTCAGAGCTCCAGAATGAAATCTTCCTTTTAAGTATATGATGCTTCTTAAATGCTAATGGTTTCCAGAGGAAGAAACACTTCTCTGGCTTCTCATGCAACCTGAAATTCAAGGCCAGCCTTGCAAATGCACACCATTCTGTTTGAATATTTGCTCCCCTTCATATAACTCAGCCATGGGCATCCAGCCTAATGCATCAAAAATATGCCTTTTTGACCCTACCCAGTTTCACTTTAGAATCAGCATTATAGTCTGATATTTCAGACCTGCTGTTCTTTGTAAATGTTCTTTCATAAATCTCTGCAACCAAGGCCCAAATCCTCGGATGATGAAAATCAGCATCGCTCCTTTGAGTTGGTGTTGAGCCAACAGCTGCTCTGGCAAGTGCTGAGTGTAAACCAGAGGGATGCACTAATTTTAAAGTGGTGTGCAAAGAACCCAATTTGCAGAGTGAATGAGGATGTTTAGAGAACAGAGTTATGTAATTCATCTATTTTGGGGATTAGCCATCCCCGAAGTTCTGAAAAAGGTAACTGGGTTGGGCTATTTATAGAGCCCGTTCCTGCAGTTACAGCACAGATGCCAGCACAGAACAACATTCAGCTCAAGCCACCTTCTCCGTGCCCCTTGGTGAATTTGTACATCACAAATGTCTATAGATCTCTCAGATCCAAAGAGATTCGGGGGTCTAGGATGCACTCCCACCTCAGCATCTGCTGGCACATTAGTATGCCCTATTTCCTATCAGCTTCTGAGCATGCCTTTGGTTTTCAGGTCATTTGTATTGCAGACATACACAGAGATTCCTGTTAGGTTTCCTGATGTAGGAGAGAGGAGAAGGGGCACTAATCTTGGGAAAACTAAGGCAGCAACGGCCTAAATTATTCTGCTCTGTAATTTCACAAGGCTGCTAGGGGAGATGGCTTTGGATCCTTCCTTCACGTGATTCTCTGTTTCTAAGATGCATTTGTAGGATCTCTGTGAAAGTAGGAAGCCCATTGTTACTGCTGCAGGATGATAATTGTGCAGAATTAATGAAAAACTACAATCTGTACTTAGAGTTCTCAATCTTGAAGTCCTACAAAATTGTACAACTTACAGGAAGAGAAGGAACAGTTTATAGAAGGATCATATAGGCTTGGACTGCTTCTTATGGATTCTGCTTCTTAGATATAAATATTTGTGTATATATAGTAATTGTCATCTTTTCTCAAATATTGAAAACCTGCCATTTTTTAGGTAGTGGGCAGTAAGAAGAGGGCAGAGGAGACAACAGGAGGAAAGTTATCTGGGTAATGGTGAAAAGCCTGTTACTAAGAGAGGGTTACCAGAAAAGATTAATTTAAGGACTGGATTCTATAGGGTTGACCATTTTAATAAGGACTAGGAACCATGGAAAATGAAGTGATTGCTTGGGCAGAATTGGCTAATTCTTACCCTCGCTAGTCTCTATCATGAGACAGGGAGATAACCACATAAAAAAAAGAATAAGAGATAATGAGGGCAGAAATACAGGATTAGGTCCTCAATTACTCCTCATTCTAGTTTGTCATCCATGCCCAGTGCAAGCTGAGCAATTCTGATTTGTTCACATCCTAGTCCAAACTGCAGAGATTGAAATGACAAGGTGCAGGGCATGCAAGTGATCTAGGCCTTTTATAAAAAGCAGAGAAAATTAAGATGAAGAGCCTGAATGTCATATGGAAGGAGACACAACCGATGAAGAGATTTCAGTGGAGGCTAAGCAAAGAAAAAAACGGTTAAAGATGAAAAATTTTAAATTGAGATAGTCTGTATAGCATTCATATAAGGTGCTATACTTCTTGGTGAACTGGATTGTGAGAATTACTATTAGATTTTCATGTTAGTACTGATATTTCAGGAGACGCTAGGAAATGCAATTAGTTTTGGGAAAATTTCTGATCAACATAGAAAGATTTTAAAAATATATATATAATGCAAATAATATGCATGGATTTTAAATGAAGAAAATTATTAGTTCAAGAATTTGATTTTGACAAATATTAATAGTCCAGCTAATAATTTAGTGAAAAGGCTGTATTAAATAAAGCAGGGAAAATACAGAAAAAGTGTTATCCCTCTAGAAAATAGTATAAATATATGTAAAAATACATTAAGAGATTATCTTGAAGAAACTTCAGGTCAAAATATATATCTATGGAGTTAATCTTTGATAAGTATTTACCTAGAAGTTTTCATTTAAAGGGGTTTCTTTCTGGGACAAGGTCTTTAATATATAACATAAAACATTTTATTTGCTGTAATTCATAGCTCAGATAATGAAAAGCTTTGTATTAAACACAACATATTTTTTGTTCTTAGTATCACCAGAGGGTCTGCATCTTCTTTTGCGTTTGCAAAGCACATAGCACAGTATTTTCTTTCAAAACCCAAACAATCATTTATGCCAGTTCTGTATGTTTATGAGTTTTTCAGCTGACTGTGGACTCAGATTTTTTCAGGATAGTCACTGGATTGCAGGAAAGGTCTGAAATGTCATCCCCCTTTTGCGAATTGTACTCGTCATTCCCATGAGATTTCATCAGGCTCCAGATTGCTTACTTGGATGCTATCTGCTCATCTGCACTGGCTGCAAAATATGTGGGAATATGAACTTGAAATGTCTTTTCAGGAGAAAGGATAGAAAAATACGTGGCTACCTGCATGAAACATGCAGTCCTTCCCTGTTTTATCCTGTATCATCCTGAGCCTTCATGGTTCTTTTATGCAGAGCTGGCACAATCATTCTTACAATGGTTTTGTTAGGTCAAACCTGACACTTGCAAGGTATCTGCTGCTCCTAATATTTAACTACTCAAACATTTTTTAGTAGATGTCCTAAATGCTTTTAAAATGACGCTTTTACAGAATGTGCATGTGTGTGCGTGTGTGTGCAGGTAATTACTGAAGAGAAGGTCCTGAATCCTGAAGTCTTGAGTGAAGTGCTTGAGACTGGCCAAGGAGCAGGAGTGGATTTTAGACTTATCCCTGTTTCAATACTGGATGCATTTCCCTCTGGGCTTACTCATGCTCTAAGAACTGGTGTCCTTGTGTGTCTTGTCAGGGGTGCCATGGCAGTTTCAGGGATGACACAAGAGGACCTGAGCCCTCCTTAGGGCTCCAAGTGCCCTGCAGGGCACTGGAAGGGAACTCAGGCCTGCACAAAGCACTCAGAGCCAGTAAAGGCCTGTAAATATTCTGGTCTTGAGTATGCAGAGTCCAATTTGGTATTGATCCCTAAAATCCAATGATCCAATAGCAGCTTTGAGTATTGTACCAGCTTCCTGCCTACTGGAAAAGGTCATAAAGTACTGTATTGTTCATTACAGCATTGAATTCAGCACAGCATTGACAGCATGGTGTTTCAGTGCCAATAATATTTATTAATTATTGACTGTAAAATAACTTACCAGAACTTTAAAATCCAAATCAAAACCTAGACTTTCACGCACAATTCTATAAATACTTACATGTTTAGTGTACAATTCACTAACAGAACTTTAAAAATGTGCCAACATGTACCTGTTGAAACTAAGCATGGCTTTTCTTATTGTTCAGGATGCACAACAGCATTTCTGTTACTGACCAGTGAAATATGTAGAGACTCAGAGGTAGCTCTTCTTCATGGCTTCCCTTGACAGCCATTTTAGCATTCCTCCGGGCTGCTCTGAGCTGTTTCACCCAGCTTCAGATTCTTCTCATGAGAGAGAGATGAGGTAAGCGGGAGCCTCCATCTGGTCTTCAAAAGAGCCCTGTAATGCTGTGTGACATTCTAGGCAGCCACCACACAGGGTGGCATGCAGAGAGCGAGCACTCGTGCATTCCTGGTCCCATCAGCAAAGCCTGCCATGCCCATGATAGGTCAATAGCAGAATTCTGTGATAAACTGGACATGGCTGAGTTACACTCAGGGCAAAAGGAGGTGTCCATTCGTTGCATATGTTCCATTTAATTATTTAACTCTAGAAATAATCAGGATCACAATTATCATGACAGTGTTCAGTCCATCTCCCCAGGTGAGCAAGTGAACCTGAAGTCAGGTGACTGGGACTAGAATCTACCAGCTTCTGTCCCCTCTCTGATATTTTCTCAGTGATATTTGCATTTAATCCATCTTTGTCTGAGTGTCCATAGCCTAGACACAAGCATCATCACTATATACTTTCCTCAGAAAGAAAACAGGGAGTTTCAGGAATACTGTGATTCTCAAATGAAAGATTTTATGTAACTGGAGAAAAAAATATACTGGTGAGCAATTATTTCCAGATGAAAATAAATGGCTAAGACCCCATCATACGAAGCAGATTGAACACAAACTGGAATTGTGACAGGTGATCTTTGGAGAAATCCTTGTGCTGTTTTTCATCTAGTTGGAAACTGTCATGGGGTTGAAGCTTCATCTGGCTGCATGAACCCAAAACCCACCTGAAGATACCCAACATTGCTTACATAAATTACCAAACATGCTGCTGTGGTATTTGAAAAGCCACAAATCCTGTCAATCAAATGAAGTTCTAAAGAGTTTACTGACTGTCACTTTGGCTCTTCGTTGTGTCAAGACAGAAACATTCCTTGGACACATTTAGAAAGTTGCCTCACCAATCATCCAGTGTGTCATCAATTACTCTGTTCCCTTGCTCAATGACCTACTAATATTCTTTAAGGCATAGCTGCAGTTAGAAAGCATTTTATCTGGAAGCACCCTCTGGAGCAAGCAATGTGGAAAGAGCCTGCTGTTGGAAATAGCACAGCAGGAATCTGGCTGCAGCACTGAAGCCTTAAATCCAGAGGATGAAGAGTTCTGTAGGAATATTAATATACCAGATTACATCAGTAATTTGTGGAAATATGCTTTAGTCACTAAACAGTAAAATCCTAGAAAGTTTTGTGTCCTCTAGCCATATTCCTGTGATGTACCTCAGAATGTGTTTAATTTCAAGATGCGGTATATTTTCCCTTGATAAAATGAATAGAGTATGCAAAAAATGTTCTAAAATAATGCAGAATTTTTGCAATATGGTCGTTGTTCACCTACCAGGCTGTAAAATCTGTCTAATTGCTTTTCCCTTGTTTTCAGCTCTGGAGTCTGATTACATCCAATGGCACAAATTCAACGTCAGTGGCACAGCAGCTGCAAACAAAGCAACATGGATTTCTTCATGCCCAGTTGGTTAGGGTATCTGCACAATCTATAAGGGAAGGTCAGGGAAGGGTAGGTTGCTGGCTGATCAAGAAAAACCCTTGTCAGAGGAAAAGGCTGTGGTCAGCTCTTCCCTCCCACACGGTGGTTCCAGCACCTTCAGTTCCTCAGCCCTCTCCCTCACCCTCAGAAGGGCCGTGCCCCTGCCTGGTGTCTGTAATGCCTCCTGGCCTCCTGGCAGAGAAGCCATTTCTGTAATAAACCCTTCAGATGATATTCTTGTATTGTCTCATTTCCATAAAGCATTCTCTGGGTTTAGGTGAAGGTGGAAGAGAACACTTGGCTCAAGCTTAGGTCTAGCCTAAGAAAGTTTGCTGTTGGACATGAAGAAATAGCCTACACATTTGGGCTAAAATCTTCTAAATATTATTGTATTTCAGCCTAAAAAGTTGCCCAAACTCTCTTTGTCATGTTCCAAAGGAAAAGAAATGTCAGTATTGCTACTGCAACGTCTACACCAGGAGTTTGCAACCAGTTTCTGAATCAGCTGCCTTTGTCTGGCAGGTACCTGAAACATTAAATGGTTTATGTTCCCCTGACTGCTCTGTTCACTTGTACCCTCTGATCCCTGCACTGGCTCATTCTTGGCCTGCTGCTTTCAGAATACAGAAACTCAGAATCCACTGTGTTTTCCCTCTTCTTACTCCGAGAGGAGCAAAAATTGTCTTCTATAGGTCAGGTCTCATTTCTAGGCACAAAAAATTCCTGAGAACCTGCGGGTTATTTCATCCATGCTTTGCCTTTGTATTTATGTGCACAGTCTTACACCTACAAAGGATCATGAAATGCCTTTTAATTGAGGACATAATATTTAATTTTTCTATCTGTTGTTTCTTTTTAATGGTAGTGTCTGTAAATTTGGGTAGTCTTAAGCCTCCTGCTGAACAGCAGTCCAGCTGATGTTAGCCTGGTTTCCTGGGATCAGTTAAGTAGTGCCCAAAAGAGACCTGAATTTTTAAAAGGATGCTTAAGACAGGGAAAAATTATTTGAATCTGAACATGAATCATCAGCTGGCTGAAACCTTAAAAGAGCTCAATACCATTTTCAGCTCCTCATTAAACACTGGATACGCTGTGTCCAAACAAAAGTGTAAACAATTACAGAATGTGGTAAAAGAACTACATTCACTTGGTCCATTATCTGTCATTCCCACATTTGATATGCCAAGTTTAGCAAATATGGATGACATTGGATAAGTTATTAGCAGCTGTATTTCCAAATAACATAATTTCTGGATATGAGGGATAATAAGCCAAATCAAATAAGTTCTTTTTTCTGCATATAAAGCGATGCCAATTTTGAGCTGCCATGCAAGATTTCTTTAATTACCATCACAGGCTCTATTTGTTTACAAATAATAGGCACATATGGAATATTTTTATTTTTGTATCTTCACTCTTCTGAAATAAACTGCATCTTTTTCAAGGTTTCAAGTTAAGCTACCTTTGTTTGAAATTTTAGGTCCAATCCATCACTACCTTTAAATGAAAATTACACTAGATTTTCTAACACTTGTCCTTTACTTCAGCCTTTGCTGTCACACACTAAAGGTTCCGTATGAATGCCTGGCCACTGTAAAAAAAATTATCTCGAGACTTTCATTAAAGGTTTTCCATATGTTTCAGTAAAATCTAAAAAAGGGAGCTTTTCATTACCAACTCTGTGGAGACTTTGAAATCCTGTTATGTCATTCCACTGCACATTTTTAGTCATGTTATACCTAGGAATATCCTTTAATAATATTTTAGTCGTGTTTTAGCCTTCAGGTTAATATCCTGGTGTTGATAGGAGATACAAATCTCCTAATAAAACATATTCCCATCAACCCCTGTATGCTGCATTTAGGGGGAAGGATATTGCCAGCTGACAATATAATACTGAAAGCTTTCTTGACTCTCTTTTCCTGAACTTGTTTGAGTGAATTGCTTCATCACTTCTCACTTTACTCACTTATCTATAGACTGAGGGAACCATGAGATCTCTAGAACTTTTTGGAGTTTCTGGTTCTTCCCTCCCTTTCCCCATGTAATTTTAAAACTCTTTATGAAATACAGCAGCAATATAACATCAGCAAAAAGCAGTAATGTCTTACAAATTCTGGGTTAAAATGGGCAGATGCAAACTGGTTTTTGTTTGTGGATGTTTGCTCGTTTTTTTTGGGGAGAAACACACTGGAAGTCAGAAGAAGCATCTAACACAGGAAAAATATCTTGCAGCAAAAATGATCTTTCTTCATGCATATGGGAAGGTGTTGCTGATTTACATATTTCACTTCTTAGAAAGCAGGCAGAATTCTACATTTCTTTCCCAAAACTGATAAAGTACTAATTTATATCTCAACTGCTTCAAATGCCTTCATTCTACTTAGCACATTTGGGACACTTAGGGCTATTCACAGGTGTGGGTAGAACAGAGCAGTGAGGGTCTAACACCATTTCAGCAACCTTTTAGTGGCACCAGTTTCTCATTAAAAACTTGATCCTCTATCATTCTCGGGGCTTCTGCTCCTTTCCAGTATATTCTTTCAGAAAGAAACTTGGTATCTGACCTGAAGTGACAATTCTTATTTCCCACAAGTATTATAGGTATTGCTTTTCCAATATCTTGTAAAAATATTTAGTTGTAATCTTTCACTTGTAGATCACTAACCTTACTGTCTCATTTAAGCTCTACCTGCCTGCATTTAACAACTCAAAGTTTTCTTTGCAAATCCTTCCAGCGGCTTCAGAGTTCACGTTATCTCAGGCACAATTCTGAATTTCAAAGTCAAACTTCCTCACAGCTTCCCAGGATTTTCTTTCTGTTGAGGCCTCTTTACCCTGTAAATGAAATGTCAAATCAACAAAAGCATCTGAGGGTGGGTACATGAGGGTCAGGAGGGTGTGTGTGACAGTGACATCAACTGAGACAATAAAAGGGCTTCCAAGTTACTTAGAAGCTCTATTTTAAAGGTACATTTAAGGGGTCCACTAAACCAATTCAGTGGTCTTTAAATATACTTGACATCAAGAGACAGTCATCTGCTGACATACCCAAGCCAGAAATCTCTTCACCATTCTATCTGGTAAGTATACTCTACTTTTTTCCAAGTTTTCTGGAAGACTTATTAGAATATTTTATCATTGATTTTGCCCATTTTTGTGTTACTTTCTTTCTGGACTATCTTAAAAAATAAGTGAATATTAGTAAGACCAAACTGTTGTGTTATCTGAACTGAACTGGTGAAATGAAAAAGTCAGAGACAGTGAACAAGAAATATCTTGAGGTGAATTCAAGTCCTGAATTTAAAATCCCAGGTTAGATGGACGGCTAGGACCTCACTGATACTGTCATGTAAGAGACCATTCTATAAATGCTTTTCTGACCTAGAGCAAAGCTGCAGAAACTATTGCAAGAAATGGCATTGTGGAGCTTAATATCTCTCAGGTTTCAGTTACTCTGTATTAAAGTTCTTAAGTGGTAACAAAAAGATGCCTTTTCTGACTGCCAATACTGAAAATCCAGAGTAGAAACTGATATTGGAACTGTGTCATTTCTGCCTGTTGTAGCACCATTGGTGGTAAATATTTTCTAAATATATTCCAAATGGAAATTCTGATGATGATGTAAAAATCTGAGGGGAATTCATACAGGAAATGTAGGATTATCCCTGAAAAAAAAATGAGGGGCTTAATTCTGATTTCTCTTCTGTAACTCAACAGAGACTGGCATAACCCAGTAGAGTTATGCCTCTATGCAAAATTGTCAAGGAAAGTGTCAGCCTCTTCATTCTAAAGAATATGCAAAAGAAATAGAGAAAAGAATGAAACTTTTCATTTGAATAGCTAAACACAAGTATTTCACTGGACTTGAAGGTTAAAAAGTCATAATGATGATGATGATGCAATAATAATAATATTGGAAGAACATGGTGCTTTTCACCCAATTATGCAAGAGATAGGTACCTCGATGATGATGATGATGATGATGATGATGATGATGATGATGATGATGATGATGATGATGATGCAGGGCAGCTAAGGCTGACCAAAATTTGTGGAGTTGCCCAGGAAGTAAAAATGAGTTGCTCACAAAATTAGCGTTAGAAGCAAATCCTTCATTTGCATTCCTTGCTCTAACCCGTTTCACAAAAGAATATTTTTCAAAAACTCTTCTCTGATGTTTTTCAACATTTTTTTCTAATTTAACTTTGTTCGGAACAAACAGAAATAACTCGAATTACAGACTTTACGTGTATTCATTTCTACCCTTGTAGACAAAATGCCTTCTATAAGAAACCTGGCCCGGGCTGCAATCATTTTATGTGCTATATGCTTTTTTACGACCTCTGATGGAAGACCAATGATGTAAGTACATTATCCACTGTGGATGGCTTTTGCTGCCCTTGTGTGACTTCTGTCCCTGCTTTTGAACCCTTTGGCCAAGCTGGCCAAACTCTGTCCTCTAGAAACAGCTATGGAAATCTCAGACACTCTGAGATCTCACATATTTTTTCAAAATAGGCAGCTTAGTAGAGGGATAAAAATCATGTAAGTCTTCTCTTATTATTCACATTGGGTAAGCTGCATCTCTTGGGGGTGTACACATGTGACCATCTTTTGTACTGTGAGAATCTAGCTGGAACGCACACTTGGACACTCATATCAACCAGCTGAGATGCAAATCCACAGGGAATCATGCTTCCTTAGCTCTAGTGTTCACAGAAAACTGCCACTGAATAAGTGCCATCGTTTTATTGATCACTTATTGTATAAGCCCTAAGCTCCTCTACAACAGCTGAGCTAAATTATAGGGTCAAATAATGTCACAAAACTGAACTAGTTCCCACTTTCGATGCCCTCTCCCTGATACATCCATTACCAGTAACAAGCCACCACCCACCCTCCCTCCCTTCTCCAGATGTCGTTCTATGCCGTACAGACCAGCCAGGCAGGTTCTACAGCTCTGTATTGTGATACCTCACGAAAGTTCCCAAACCTGGGCCTTTGAGCCACGTTCTGGAACCCAAGAAGGGCCACCGTGGGCCTCTTCCTTTGCTTTCCTCCGCTGCAGGAAAAGGTCGGTGAGCGAGATGCAGTTGATGCATAACCTGGGCGAGCACCGGCACACGGTGGAGAGGCAGGACTGGCTGCAGATGAAGCTGCAGGATGTGCACAGTGCCCTGGAGGACGCTCGCACCCAGCGGCCTCGCGGCAAGGACGACGTGGTTCTGGGCCGGAGGCTGCTCCCGGAGCATCTGCGGGCAGCAGCGCAGAAGAAATCCATGGATCTGGACAAGGCTGTCATGGATGTCCTCTTTAAAACAAAGCCCTGAGAGCAGCCAGAGCGTTGTGTCTGTCCACGTGAGCACGTGTCTGTGTAGCATTGATCAAGTAGGGCATTTCATTAGTATTTATTCCAGCTGCAGTAGGGATTCAAGGCTCTGTTCGAGGTTGCAGTCCCGCTGAGTGAGACATTTCACAACCAAATAATAACATGTATTTACAGTCTACCCAGGACCACTGCTGGGTACCTTTTGGCTGATGTATCTTGGAAATTGCCAGCATGAAAGGAAAAAGAAACCCAAACCAGTGAGAAAGCTGGAAAACCATTGGAGGCAAGTTCCACAACTCTTACATGGGCAGCATTTGTGTGTAATCACTAGGCCTGCTTGTACTGTTAACCAGCAGGGAATAAATGCAGGGGAGCCTGTCTCCAGGATAGGGCCAAGGCTTAAACTTTGCTTAACTTTGTACTAACGGAAATATGTAAACTTAAACCCACATCTATCTGCCTAAAATCAGATGAACATTAATTACATAGCAAAAGCTGCACGATAATAATTTAGGATTAAAGAGTGCAAACATCAAAGAAATAGAATAGGAAGGCAAAGCTTAAGATTAAAGTACAAAGGGATAAAATTAAAACAAATTCTGAAGAATTTTGCAAAATACAGAAATTAAAGGAAGGTTTGATTACCTTCCCCACTCCCAAAAGATGAAACCCTATAATTAACCACAAAACAGTGGGAGCAGAGATGGTAGCACGTATGTGGGCATGGCCCTAACTATAGAACTGGGAATTGATTCTACACCAGACAAATACAATTGAAACAAAAATCTTGTGATATATACTTTTTCCCCTCATTTTCTCTATAAACTATCTGCCTCTGAATTTCTGTATGTTGTGCTAGGCCTCATGTGTAAGTAATTTTTTTTGTGAGACCAGCAGCTCTCACAAATAAAATTAATCCATTTACATCTGAAATTTATTGGGATCTCAGTTTTCCAGAGTGAGAACCATTAACACGCAGAAATCAGCCTGGGAGAGGAACCATTAGCTGTAATACATTCAAACTCTAAGCAAGGCTCAGAAACAATTGGACAGGAAAAAATCAATTATGACAATGGTTTTAAAAAGCAGCGAGTACAAAATTACTTTGCATGGTCTATGCACATACGTGCTGAGGAGCCTGAGTAATTTCTGATGGATAAGAAGGTTTTCCCAGCAGGATCCAGGCGGGTGCCTCCAAGTTTGCATTGTGCAGAGCTCAGACCCAGACGAAGTGGCTGCACGGATGTTCCCACACCGGCTCTGGTTTGATTGTTTGATGTGTGGCACGCCTCGGGGAGCCTCGTAAACCCCTCCTAACTGCCCACAATTCTAAATGCAACCTGCTGGAGGTTTGTACCTGGAGAACTGCAGCCCGTCCTCTCGGCCATCCTCGTAGCAATGCAAAGGCCCTGATGCTGGGAGCAGATGGCACAAGGGTTCCGTGCCACCTGTCTGCTCCTAGGATCGAGGCCTTGAGGTGCACCTTCTATTTATTCTTTAATCAGACATCTGTGCTAACTTCAGTAAATAAAATTGCATTTTTGTACCTCTGTCTCACTTATATATTGCCAAATAAAGTGGACCAAAAGCTCTTGGACGTTATTTTAAAGCATAAGAACTGACTGAGCTGTGACTGTTTGGATATAATTTAGCATTTGGGGAAAGACTACTATTAAGCCACTTAATTTTATGACAGCAAAATAAGCACAAAAGTAATGATGAGAGTAATTTTAATTTTTCCTTTCATTCTTCCTGCACACGAAATCACAATGGTGGTTAAACAAAAGGTGTTTACCTAGCACAAACCTATCTATGCGCCCTTACAATAATGACACATGCAAAAACTATATAATCTTCAAGTGCCAAAATCATAACTTGTTTCATTTTGATCTAAACAAAAAATTCAATTCTCCAAAGAACTTATTCCTCCTAATCTTCAGCTATCCGGCAGATGAATGATGATTACGCAAATATTTAAATTTTCTGTACACTTATAGTATGATTTTTCAGGACTAAATACAACACAGTGGCAGATTAATCAGTGCTAGGTAATACCCATTAAAAATAAGATGTAATTTGAATATAATTATTTACTAATTGTCTAGAAAGTAATTTGTTATGGCTTTTCAGCTCAAACCTCTGATCAGTGTAGCAGCAGTTAAAACAGCAAAAGGTTCAGCGTGAGGCAGAGGCTGTTATCGAAAACATTTTAATACAAAAAAATGCGAGGATTCATCTTCACCTGGACAAATGTGCAATTTTGATCATCTCTCTCTCACAGACAGAGGGGACCAGAAAGAGGTGAGAAATTACAGGGCCACTGAAACACTTATACATGATAATAAATCATCATCACAATAAATTGTACCAACAGCAGTCAGAAAGAAAATCAAAGAGGCACAAGAAAGCTACGTCAAATGAGCCCTCCAGATGTGGCCTCACTAGGGTCGAGTAGAGGAGAAGGATCACCTTGCTTTACAATTTGACAAAAGGCTTTTTTGCCAGGACCTGTGTCCTCAAAGACTAATCCTGTGCAGGTGCACATTGACTGTACACACTTGTTTTTTATATAATTCTCAGCGAAAATTAATCATGTCTCTCACTGGTGACTCATTGAAACAAAAAGCACCAATATCAATATCGATCCTCAGGGGAAGCCAAACAGTAGCACACGAAAAAAAAAACCCAACGAGCTCATGAAAATTTAGCAAAGCCGAAATCACAAGAAGTCAAACAGAAACAAGACAGATTGTGGGATCTGTAAATAAAGCCTACTGCTGGCTATGTGACTGCTCTGGCTTTCTAAGATGCTCCTGACTTCGCCTGCTGTAAATGCTCCTGTTTGGTGTCGCTCAGTTCACCACGAACGTGCGGCATCTGACTCCTCGCCTTGTTAGCACATTCTGACAGCTTTTGTGCCAGCTGCTTTCCCCTCATTGTTCTGCTGCTGGGTTTCTAGAACCGTGTGGTTTGTCTCTCTGGCCATTGTTAAACGATGGAAGAGAGAATTCATTCAACAGATTCATGGTTTGCTGTCCATTGCAGCAAAACTGCCATCCTTTACGGGGCATTTGAGCACAGCAAAGGCACAAGTCCTCGCTGCCTTGCCTTCTCTTCCCCTCCTGTCCCCAATGTGCATAAGGGGTTCTAAAGCCCTTTCACCTGGTATGGAAGTCAAGCCCTGCTTGTATTTGATAATGATGCACCAGAGAGTATTTTAGAAAAAAGACAAATGTTTTCTTTAGATCTGAATCTATCCGGGGCTCAGTATTGGGTTATCCTCCCTCCTCTGTCCCACGAGGAGTGGGAAGGGTTTAGTGGCACCTGTGACACTCCAGTACACTGAGGGTGCCTAAACTGTGGGACAGGATAGTTCTGCTGGGGAATTATGGAATGAGAGCCACGTCTACTGATTCTATTCCTAAACAGACTGCAGATTACACAGACTCTGTATAACCTCTAGGGCTGTACAAATACAGAGCTGTAGTTTAAATCGGAATCAGTTTTAGGACGAAGGTCGAGATACCAGAGACGTCAGCTCACCTAGATAAACTGTATTATATGGCAGCTGGCCCGCTATCATCCCCTCAGTGCTGCTCTTCAGGGGAGACGCCGGCTCCACAGAGGAGATGCCGGCTTTTCAGGGAGAACCCGGCTCTACAAGGGAGACCTCGGCTCCTGAGGGGAGAGCCCGGCTCCTGAGGGGAAAGCCCGGCTCCTGAGGGGAAAGCCCGGCTCCACAGAGGAGATCTCGGCTCCTCAGGAGCGATCCCGGCTCCACAGAGGAGACCCCGGCTCCACAGAGGAGA
>VZTG01009502.1:127793-153981 GCA_013397845.1 Melanocharis versteri
CCCGGCGGAGCAGGTGGGTCGGGAGTGCGTCCCGAGGAGGCGGCGCCGGGGGCTCCCCGGGAAAGCCGCGGCTTTCTCCCCCCGCCGGCGGGTCCGCCCGCGCCTGCCGCCGGGCCCCGGCAGCTCCGCGGCGGGAGGTGTCACGGCAGCCGCGGCACGGCTTCGATTCCTGCGTTCCGCCTCGGAGCGCCTGTCGGTAGCGCCCGCGGTCGCTGCGAGGCCTGTGCAGGGACGGTGGTGTGGCTCAGGGCTGCCTGACAGCCGTCGTGTGATTCCTGAGCGGTCGTTTACCCGCTCGAGCGATTTCGTGATGAGTTCAGTATCTTTATAATTGTATTTCGGTGTAACCGTATTTTATTTGCAGAAAATACCCGCTGTTTGTATGATAAATCTGTCATAGTACAGTTACGTGTTGCAGTTGCCTGTCCTTAGTCTTTTTCTTTACGTTCACTTTTGTCTGTGGCTACTGTGTCTGCATCTTTTTACTCTTTATCTCTGGTCCCATCCGGTGTGTCACTTTAGAACCCTTTTCTTTCAGAATTTGGATCCAGCTCTGTCACAGACCTCTCCCAGGTTTGTTCCTGTCACTTGTCTGGCTTCTTTGTTCAAATGAGTGGTTGAGCCTTTTATCTTTTTTTTTCCTTATTATTGGCTGCCTCTTACAAATTTGAATACGTGCTTAAAATCTGGCTTCTCAGTAGCCTTTTGACTGTTGACACTGTTCTCCTTACTTATGTTTGCCTATATTATTCATTAATCACCTTCAGTGATTCATTTACAGGGTACTTAGCTCTGTTGTTGCTTCAGCTTTGTTGATCCTTTCTCTGGAAGATGCTCTCTTTCCTTCCCAGGTTTGCTATTGAATTAGGTGTCCCAGAGAAACAATTCAAATTATCAGCCTCACGCTATTTAGAGTTCATAACCTGATGGTGCACACTTGTTATCTTTTTTTCTGAGCTAGAATGTGTGTCTCTGCATCATCTGGTGTTGGATACCTGGAATTCCTATAGCTTGAACACAAGCGCAGTCAAAAGGAACTGGATGATTTTTTTCCCTCTTTTTTTTTATCCATTGCCCTGTGGTTAAGGAAGACGGTTCCACTGTGTTTGGCAGATCTGTCAGTGTGTCTTGGGCTGGGTCTCTTGCAAAAAATCACGGAGATTTTCTTTTCTTTTCCTGTTGAGACCCAGATTGCCAAAAGCCTTTGAGTATTACCCCGGATTTGTACCATTTCTGTCTCCAAACCTCATCGTGCATCCTGCCTGTGCTCGTCGTTGCCCTCCGTGCAGATGGTGCTGTTTGAGGCTGCTCTTGGAAGTGTTTTCAGCACGTTTGTGTTTGTGTGTTAATGCCAGGGAACCCGGGGGTTAAGAAAGACGACGAGCTAAAGCAGCTTTCACATCCCACGTGAAATTCCTTCTTCAAGCCCACTTTTCCTTTTAGGCACAATTGCATTTGAAAATGGTGAGCAGCTGATGTGTGGATGACATTGCGTGTTAAATTAGTAACAGATGTCATCACTGTTGGGTTTTCTGTCACTTTGTTATAAACTGTGTGTTTTTGCAGCTTGTGTGCCTCAGGCTGGGGCTGCTTTGTCCTGTATTCATACACAAAAATCAGAACCTCGTTCTGTGCCAGTTCCTTTCAGCACAGCTTTCCTTTAGCAGTGTTGCTTAAATCTTGGCCTGGTGCTGTTGCTTGTCAATGAAAGTATGTGTCTCTTTATAATATGTATAAAATATGTAAAATATGTATAATTGAGACTTCATTTCAGGTATGAAAAGCTGTGTGTGTGAGTTTTCTTGCTCGCTGAGGTGTGTTGTCACTGCTGGGTGCAGCCGTGGGTACAGACCTTGCTTGTTCCTTCAGGAAATGTGGTTGATGCTCTGTGCCCCCCATCTCATCCCTGGTGCCCAGTGGGACGGAGCCCTGTGTCTGTCTGCTCTCTGTGTTGTTGGGGCCAGTGGCAGTGGCACGGGGTTGGGTTCTGCTCCTTTTCCCTGCACTGAGAGCCACGATTCTGCTTTTGGAGAGAGAAGTTGCTCCATTCACTGGGCTTTTTACAGGCCAAGCTGGGCAGGTTTCACACAATGAGCCCTAATACAGAGAGGGAGCTGGGAGTCATCTGCCTTTTTAGGCTTCCAATATCAAATTACTGTTTTATCATCGTGTTCCCTTTAGGAGTTACAAAGTTAAAGCTTGCAAGCTGAATATCTGTTGTTTATGCTGCTATAGATAGGAATACCATCAGCTTCCTGTGACTGCTCAGGCTTTTTTTTCCTATTTTCTTTTTCCTACTTGCTCATTAAGAGGAGCTTCAATCCTGACCTGCTTTGTTAATGTTGAGCCTGTATTGCAAAGGATGTCTCTCAGCTGTGCTTTAATCAGTGTCAGTTTGATAACATTTCAGTGATGATAATTTATAAGGCTATTTTATGTGGCTGAATTGTGACTGATGTCTGCACTAGTTTGCAGGAAACTCACTTGACAGGTATGGATTTCCATGGTATGTGGTGTTTGCATTATGAGCATGTGTCCTTTGAACTGTATTTCTTCATTAGGATGTAATGTCACCGTGCTTGCATTCCCAGTAAATCTGACTTGGAAGCTCCTTTTTGTTGTTGTTCCTTTTGTGCTTTGATGACTAGAGGCAGTGAACAGCAGACTGTCACCCCTTACAGATAGTCTAAATATTTAATCTGAGCCTTGGAGTTTCTTTGTCACAACTATTGCCAGGTTTTGTCCTTGCTGGTGACTTGTGTGTTGGAGCTTCCCAATTATCCTGGCTCACCTTTCCAGTGCACTTGGCTGAGGGAGCAGGTTAGAGCAGAGGAACTTCTGAAACCTGTCCTACTTTGGGGAGTGCTTCTGACCAGAGCTCAGAGCTGAGTAGATGCCTGAAGTATTACGTGTTAGTTATTTGAATGTTGTTCTCAGGACTGACAGCAGGAGCCATCAGATCTTTGTTCTACCTGATGAGCTGGTGGCCAGAAGACATCTTGGCTCTATGCCTCAGAATTTCAGGGTATTGTAATAATCTTTTTCAGTAGGACTCCAGATTTTTGCAGCTTACAGGTATTCTCAGCAATTACAGTGTGACTGGCTGGCTGGAAATGCATTGATGTTGGTTTTGATTAGCTTTACTTCTTTCCTGAAAGGTTTCCAGAGAGCATTCTCTACCCCCTGCTAGCCTGCAGTACCTTGAAAAATGCAAGTCCTGCATCTCACAAAAGCGCATGTCCACTTCTGTCCAGCTCCTGATGTTGTCTGAATCTTGCTTGGTCTGCATTGTGCATTCTATTTTGTCATGGCACAGAACTGAATATGCTTTAAGTATTATTTAAAATAATCTGTTCAACATCTATCACAAGTTGGTGTATGGTACATCCTTTCATGAGCTCTTCCAGTAGTGCTGTAAACACATTAATTACTGTATTTTGCAATGTCTGGGGTGGCTCTACCACGTCGACTTTTAGCTTCTCAAACCCACTGGGTCTTTACAGTTCCCTTGTATTTCAGTAGCCTACGACTTTCATAAATTAGTGATGATTCTGGCTTCGAGTTGATGTTAGCAAATCTGAAGTGTTCTAGCTGTCTGTGCTGAAAGCTTTGAAAATTCAAGTCTGCTTCCTGATTTCCTGTTATTCCCTGTGATGATTCTCTGGAGTATTTGCTTTCTGTAAAAGGGTATGAAATCATTCTTTACACCTGGAGAATTGCTAATTAGCTAATTAGAACATCAACCACTTTGACCAAAACACCAGTGTTGTGTGATCTGCTGAGGGTATTTGGATTTGATTCTTTATTTCATGGGCTCTCAGTGCCTTTTCTCCTTCACCAACAGTTCAGATGTGGTTCCTTGTTTTCACGGAAGGCATTGAATAGTATTTGGGGCCAGGTACTCTTGCAGGGATTATTTTTGGTTTTGTTTTTCTCTTGTACACAAGGTCAGAATGTTCCTCAAAACATGCTTTGTTTATTGACTGCAGTGTGAATCCCTGCAAAAATAACCAAAAAACCAACCACAGCTGAACCATTCTTTTCTACTGCAGGAAAAAGTGAGTTTGCAGAAGTGTTTAAAAATTAATCAGGATGGCTGGTTAGTTACTTCACAGAATTTATACAGCATTTTCTCACTGAAAAAAAGAAATTACTGTCAACAGAGAAAAACAAAAGAGTTCCTTATTTATAGTCTTAAAGGTTTGTTAAAACTTAAAATCAAGAAGTACATTTGTTTATAATCTGCACAAAAGCGCTGTCAGCAGTGGTCAAGGAGAAAAAATTGGCTGTGTTACAGCAAATTGTTTTTAGGGAAGTGTTAATTGTTGAAATCCTGTGGAGTGGAGGATGGAGGGAAGACTGTTCATAGTGTGACATGCTTGGAACTAAAGAAGTTGTTTCACAAGATGTAGCTTTGGACACTTGGGATTGTTTCCCTTCTTTTCATAGCTGCACTCTGGTTCCAGGTCGGGTGCCAGCCTGGCACTTCATCAGTGACACTGCTGGGGTTCCTCGTGTGCTGTGAGCTGGGAAAAGGGAACGCTGTTGTTCTTGGGAAGCAGTTCCATTTGTTTGTTTCTGTCCTTCTGTGGCAGCTATTGTTTGTAAGGCTTAAGCATGGAGCTGCATAGCAAAGCACACTGAGGAGCTGATCCTGCTTTGAACAGGCTTTTTCCTTGAAGTGTGTGTGGACCTGCACCCTCCTGTTGAATTTTCATTGTGAGAAAGATGGGGAGAAGGCAGAGAGTGTGAGACAATTTAAGGATGTGGCTTTAAATTGCCCTTTCAGCCGCAGTTATCATAAAAACAGCTGCTTTTGCACGTCTTTTGAGTACAAAAGCTCAATTCAAATATTGGTCTCTATGCAAAGAATCAGAACTGGTTGCCTCTTTCTCCTAAGGCGCCTGCTTTGGTGTTTACCTGGGAGGGCGAGGTGTCCATAAAGATGGTTTTAAAGGGAAGAGGGCGTTTGTGGAGAGACACAACAGCTTGTAAAGAGACGTGTGGCGCTCCGTGAGCCCTGGGTTGCTGGGCAAAGCCTGGCGTGGAGGCAGGGCCCGGCGGTGGCACGGTGGGAGCCGTGGTGTCCCCGGGACATTGCTGCTCCTGGCTCTCCCTTCCGACGCTGCTGGTGCCAGGAGTAGCGAGGCTCGCTGTGTACCTTGCTGGAGACACTCCACGTAATGAACACAGCTCGTTTCAACTCAGGATACAAAGTGGCTTTATTCTTGTCTCGCTTGTGTGCATGGTGTTGCACCTCAGTTGGGAACGACTGCTCCTGGATTTATAAACCAGCCTTCCTCCCCCTTGTCTCCCTAATAATACTTTTTCTGTTCTGACAGGGGTTGTAGGTTTCTCCTTTTTTCTCCCGATAAATGTGTGTAGATTGTATAGCCTTCTCTGCATAATACCCTCACACACTGACTGTGCTTTGCTAACCTGCATTTCCAGGTAATACACAATGAAATGCTTGTCAGGGCTTTTTACTTTTTCTTCTTTTTTTTCTTTTTTTTCATGAGAAAGTTGAGTATTTCCTGTGATTTTAAATAAAATGCTTTTTCCTTTTCCTGACTCTATATGGACACCTGACCATAGGAGTCTTCCAATCGAAGTGCATTTAATTATAGAAACTGTAACAGGTAAAAGACCCAATCCTGTGGTGGAGGTGATGCAGACTGTATACTTTGAATTAAACTTGTTTGCTTGGGTAGAACTGAATGTGAAGGCAAAACTTGGATGCAACCAACATTTTTAAGAAGCTTGTTCTCTTCTTCTCCTGTAACAAAAACTTTTGGGTCTAAATTTAGCTAGGAGAATCTAAATTTGCCAGGAGAGCTATTCCATTTTCCATGACTTAAAGGACAGTTTATTTGAGAAGTAGCTTTGTTTTAAAGAGGTCTCAATTGCTTTGGGACTCACTTCCACGTAGGATAAATTTCACTGAACGTAATAAAAGTCAATTAAGGGTGGGGTGAGGTAGAGAGACAATGTTTCTACAATATGTAGCTTAAAATTGCAAAGAAACATAACAGACTTCCCATTACTTGGAAGGTTTATCTGTCTGTAATTCGATTTTTTTCCAGATGCTGTGCAGTCATCAGCTGCTCACTTGTGGCTGCTTTATCGTTTTTGTAACCAGGTCGTTCTGAATTACCCAACTCTGTTGCCACAAGTGTCACTTAGAGGTATGATTGAACACCAGTCTTTGGAGATTGGCTGTCTCTGCTGACAGTCACAGGGTGGTTTGATCTATGAGTGAATTTTAAAGGGAGTTGAACATAATATCAGACCCCACTTAAGGAAGGGTAGCTATTATATGTGTTTTTATTAAGTTTTTTGGCTTTTCTGCAAAAGTCAGTGAAACTGGACCACATGGAGTGTTTCTAAGGATTGCTGTTGATTCCGTTTTGGAGTGAGGACTCAGACATAACTGCTAATTCTGTTCTCCTTTTGATCAGCCATTCAAATTGTAAAACTGTTGGTCTCTGTTCTGCACTTGGGATCTTCCTTTGAATTAACTGTATACATTTGAAAGAAAATCATGATGTTTTTGTCTTGTGTTTTATGACCAGCGACTTTTCTGTTTGGACGCAATGAATTTAATTGTTGCAAAATCAGAGTTGCCTGCCAGCGTTTGTAGAACTATTATTTCTTATAACAAAATCCTCTTTTTAGTGCAGGTATCAGCAAAATGTGTAAAATATTACTGTCATGCAATTTCTGCTTCGGTGTATCCTATTTTTCTGTAATCTGCATTTAAAAAACCAAAGCCTAACAACACTAAATTCTGCATGTCTGACTTTTTTTTTTCCTGTGTGGCATTACTCAAAGGTAAACACTGCTCTCTTAATGTAGGTTGTGAGTGCTGCATGTGTGCTTTTCAGAGCAGTAGTGTGAGGAAGCTGGCAGTGGAATGGCAGGACGGCCTCATCCTTATGACAGTAACTCCAGTGATCCAGAGAATTGGGATCGGAAATTGCATAATAGACCTCGTAAACTTTGTAAACATTCAAGGTAGGTGCTGTGTCCCATCTATTGCATCTCAAAAACTACACTGAAAGTCCATCCTAAAGGCTACTGTATCTGGTTGTGGCAAGTCCTGTCATAAACGTTGTGATTTTTCTTACCAGGAACGCTTCTTAATTATTTTGAAAGGTGTTTTCTGACCTGATGTGTCAGCTTCCCTAATCTGTGCTTAGATTTGTTTTGCCATGGGTTGCATTTTGTCCTTTAAAAAAAAAAAACCAAAACAACAAAAAAACAACTAAATGCTTTGTATGCATATCAAGACACCAGTTGAGTGATCAAATATATGAATTTTTTGGGGCTGCTTGTGAGGAGTTACATCCTTAAAATATGTGCAGCTTGTCCATGGTGAGAACTAATAGTTGCTTGCATGCAAATATCACCCTTTGTAGCACTTTCTTTGTAAAGCTGTGTGTCATATCTTGCTTTTGCCTGCATCCCTCACAGTAAGAATGTTTTTTTTTAAACGCTTCTTGATTTGACAAAATGATGAAATTGATTAGTGTTTTTCCAGTGTACCATGTTCAAAAATGAACTAAGCAAAGCAGTTAGTCACCTTGCAAATGTATGAGAAGAAACATATTGCTGGAAAGATATTTAAGCATCCAAATAAGTGTGTATCTTTCAAGTACTTTGCCCTTTTAGAAGTGCTAAATATAACTGAAATATCTCTGTTAACAAGCTAAAATTGTTAGTTATTCAAGCTTTCCTACTGGCAAGATGGTAGGAAAAGAGCTAAGGAGCATATTCAATACCAGCAACTCATTTCATATTTTAGTTGTACAGATGCAGATAAACTGACTCGAGTGTTGTCCAAAGTATTCTGTAGGCAGTTAATACTGTGGGTTATTTTCCTGCCATTAATTCTTGAATAATTGTGAGAAATCCAAGAGGGCAGGAAAAAAGAATGCGCCAGTAATTAAAAGGCTCCCGGGGAGACCCGTGTAATTAGAGGCCTGTGCTGTGAATAGTGGGGTGGTTAACACGGGGCTGAAGAGGGTGGCTGGTGCTGCTGGTCAGGGCGGGTTTGTGGGGTGTAGCTTTGTACAGCTGATGTTTCATTCGGGTGGTGGCAGCTGCTGATGCTGCTCCGTTTTTAGGATCGCGGTGTGGCACAGCCTTGGCAGTGGCCAGTGTGGATGGGATGGGGCTGGGCAGTGCCCCCGAGGATCCCCTGTTGAGCCCAGTCCAGCTGGGTCAGCTCTGAACCTCCCATGATTGGGGTCTGGAATAAAACCTAAAGCTGATATGGGACAGAGGAGCTCGGCAGTGGCACAGCCTCGGCAGTGGCCAGTGTGGATGGGATGGGGCTGGGCAGGGCCCCCGAGGATCCCCTGTTGAGCCCAGTCCAGCTGGGTCAGCTCTGAACCTCCCATGATTGGGGTCTGGAATAAAACCTGAAGCTGGTATGGGACAGAGGAGCCGTGATGGGGCTGTTAGGAACCGAAAAGGGCTCGTTAACAGCTGCGGTGTGAGTGGTGTGACACTGCAGATAGCCGTGAGCGAATTCAGGGTTCAACAGCAGGGAGCCAAGGACACGGGCCTGGTTTGTCACCTGACAAGGACACCGCAGTGTTTGTCACCTGTCAAGCACATGGCACCAAAAGGGGCACTGCCACCGCGGGGAGAGCAGGGAACACGAGTCTCCAGCAACATCATGTGGTCAGAAGGGCTCTTGGATGGGCACTGGAGTTACTGCAAGTCTGGTGTCAGCAGTTCAGGATTGCCTCTAATCAGCATCTTCTCTGAAGGTTCAGAAGCTACTGAATATCTTCAGAGACAGGGAAAACCCAAAGGTTGAACAATGGCTTCTTGATCAGTCGCAGAAATTGTGGTGATGAGCTGCAGTCAGTGGGCAAGCTTGTGATAAAGTGTGGTAGCTGGAAGCTGCAGCTGGGTAAATCCAGCCCAGAGGAACAGGACACATGTCTGACCATGTGTGGTCTGGGGTGGATTATCTATTTTGGGGAAATGTTTCGATAAAAAGCTGTGCAGCTTTCTGCAAAGATTATTTGATGCAGATAGGAGTTAGCTCAAGGACGTCCATGGCCTGTGCCTTTCAGAAAAGCTGCTGTTGATCATTTCATGCAATCTGAATTCAAGGGTCACACATCAAAAGGTAGGAAATCTATGCCTCAAAGATAATTGCAGCTGTTGGACATATTTCTGGCAAAACACAATTTGTTTCCAATGCTGAACAGCATTTTTATGGAAACTTAACGTGTGTGCTAGGGATGTAGTACTCAAGCTAGCATCTGATCATTTTAATTTTTTTTCCCCAAATAAAGTGATTTTGGAAATCTTTGAGAATGAGAATCTAAATAATAGTTTGACGTTGTAATAGAATAAGAGATAAATTAAGGATAAATATTTTGTTACCTTATTCCTTTGAGATACTTGATTACTTCGGAGAATCCGATTATTGGAAAATGGTGTACTTATTTCAAAAGCCTGAACAAAATAATTGGATTTTGTGTGGCTGAATATAGACATACTACTATAGTTTCTGACTTAATTGACACTTTTTCCTCCAGACAAGTGGAAGTCTGTGTGAGAGGAAAATGCGTTTGGAAGCTAAGTTGTAATAATTTAACTAGAACTGTTATGTTAAAAGGTTTTAGTACTCCAGTCTTGTTTGTCTTACTCGAAATACACCTTGTTATCATGAAGAAGAAAGTATTTCTGGTTTGGAAAACATAATGGTGAAATAAGAGCTTTGTAATAAATAATCTCAACAAGGGAGTAATATTGGAGATAGATGCTTAGCTTGTCACTTCTTGGTGCTTTGGAGTCTAATCCTCCAGCCTTAACATTCTTAAAATAGCTTAGATAATTTTCTTGACTCCTAGAAACCATAATCTAGGGCTGTGAGCAGCCCTGTGTGTAGGGCTTGTGTGGCAGCAAGGAAAGCTACAGCTCTGTTTGGGGCCAAGGACACGAGGCAGAACTGTCCAAAGGGGAATGGGTTGAATCCTTGTACAGGTCAGCATTATATCCTGTCCCTTCTAGTTTGGTGAGTGCCCAGTTTTTGAAACCTGCCAAGCTTTACTGTTGTTGTCTCTCCTCCTGTTTCTTGCTTTTTCGGAGATGGGCAATGGAATGGAAAGCTCAGAAGGGAGAGATGTGGAAAATAAGGACTAAAAATATAATGCATATGATCCCTGGTATAAATCTGCAGAGCCTGTCAGGATGAATTTATATGGTGTTAAAGATGACTAAATAATCATACAAACAGTCTTGTTTGTCTAAGCTATTACAGAAAATTCTTGAAGATGCTTTTTGTTTAAGTACCTGAATAAGATGGAAGAAAATGTTCAGGAACCATATGTTGACTTAACAGTGGTGAAGGTTCAAGTAACTGGTCTCTGAATTCATATTTTCATTATTAGGTCATGCTGTTCTGTACTTTTTATTCAATTTTTCATCACTTATTAGCTTCCCACATGTAATTTCTCTATGGTGTTGGAGTTTTTGTTGTTGTTGGAGGACTTTAATTCTAATTCTCTTGTACCAAGTGCTTTTTCTTGAGTTGTGGTAAAAAACCTTTGGCTTAAATTTGCCTCTTCCTTAAGATTTTTCCTGGATTTCATTTTCTAAATCTGCTTCTGTTTTAGTCCCTTTTCACAGTTTCTTATTTGTTCGTTCTGTTTAGATATTATTAGATCCAAAGTCTTGCCTGCACTACTGCATTTATGAACAAAATGCAACTCTGATTTGATTCTGTTGCCATGACTCTTGAATCTTTGAAAATCTTCAGTTGCTTTTTAAATCTTGTCCGTAGATGACAAGTTATTGTGCAGATGCTAAATGCTGGGATTTTTTTCCCCTCCAATATTATTCTTGCATGCTGGGAGGATGCATTCATGGGTTGTGAATGGAAGTGCCACTTGTCTCAGCGTTTTGTAAAGTACAAGAAGCATCCCCAGAAGAGTCCCTTTCTCATCTGTGGAATGGTAGCAGAACGTGTCATCTGTTTTCTGCTGTGGGACAGGTTTTATTTCTCTTTCTGTAAATTGGCCTTCTGCAGTTGGACATTTTGCAGCACGGGGCAGGCCTGCACAAGGTATGGCATGAAAATAATGAGGCCTGCTTTTGCCATGGGCTCGGGTCATGCTGTGCATCCCCTGCTTTCAGCTCACTGCAGATGTTCCTGCTCTCATTGCAGCCTGGCACTACTGGCAGATCAAAATCTCCTCATCCGGGCTTTCTAGGCACCAGGATGGAAAGCCCTCAGGAGGAACTGAGGTGGGCTGGGAAGTGCTGGTCTTGGAATCCAGAAAAATGGGCTGCACTCAGTGGTAACTTCCAAAAACACCAGTCTATTAATCTTTTGTAAGGTACCCAAGGTATAGTGAGTGATCTTAGAGTTGTGGGGACTGGGGTTTTTATTTCCTTTTTGACATCCTTCATGTCTGAAATGACAGCTTTTTGACACTGCTGAGAAGGGAAACTTAGCAACTTCCGAGGCAAAAGCACGCACTAAATCCTCCTGAACTTCTTCAGCACCCCAAGTGCCTTTCCCCAAATATTACTAGATATTATTTGTGGTGGAGTTTGGCACATTTAATTAGGACATAAAGCTCTTTAGAGGTGATTATGCTCAGAATTATAATTTTTTATGGACGACTCTTCTCTTCATTGTTTGTACCTTTAATCTCTGAGAATGGAAGCTGGCTACATGCAGTTTCAGTGTTTGGACCCAGTTCTTTTGAATTTGAACTTCTGAAGCTGGTTTTTAATAAATGGAGATCCTTTCCAGTTCTAAGGAGGATAATATTACTCTGAGTTTCTTAGTTTGATTTTTATTTAACATCCATGTTGAAAATGGAGCAGAAATTGGTATATAAATAAAGGCAGCCAGCGTTCTTCCATGAAGGTTGTGTGTTTGGATAGTTTGGTAGAAGTCATAAGGTGTGAATGTGTTCCCTCCTAAAGGTTAAGTCCTTGCTGCTTTAAGAAATCCCTTTGGCAACTGAACACTCCACTCGTGAGATCTTTGCCTGAAATGGAACTGCATTACTAAGAAGTACATTACTCATGGTTGAGAGAACCCACTGAAGACCAGAATTATGTGAATATTAAAGAATTTTGAGGGTGGAAAGTGTTGACAGAGTTTCTGCTTCGAGCTGAAGGAAGATCCTGTAGCAGCCCCCAAATTAAGCAGTGAGAATTCTTTCTGAGGGCTTCCTTAGAGCCCCAAGTCAGGTGTGGCTTTGGGACTGTGCCTCTGGAAGATTTTGATGGGTGCATGTCCTGTCCTGAGGGGTGGTTTTGTGGGATTTGGGAGCCAGTCTTATCTGTGGCATGTTCTTTCTACCTGATGTAGGAGTGAAGAAGAAAACACATCCTAATTCTGCTGTGGGGAAGAGACCCCGTATAAGGAACCAGTGCACTTTCTCTTGCTGCTGGGGGACTGTTCTATTAGGGGCAAAAAATGCCTCGGAGAGGTTTTTCCAGCATGCTTTTCATGCAGCTTATTATAGCCGTGTCTTCCTTGGCTTATTTTGAAGGGAAGAAAAGGCTTACAAGGCTGATGGTTATTCTTCCCCTGGGGCATGGGGAGGGTGCTTGTGTGAGCCATCATAAGACCCTAAAACCAGGAGAAAATTCACTGGTTCGGGTAATTGAAATTGTAGGAGCAGAAATCTTCCTTCCATGTGTAAAGAGCTGACTCTTCAGTCCAGAATGCCAGCGTTCTCCTGCCTTTCTAATCACAAGTCTCTAGTTTTTCCTTCTGACTTCCCTCTTTATTACAGCAGTCATTTGCTGAACAATCCTTCTCATTTCTTTAGCTTGCATCATGTTTTAATTTCCACCCTACGACATCTTGATTGTTAGTTATTGTAGGACTTACACTGGAGGAATAGTTGAAAAGTATTGTGACTCCTTAGAACAGCCTGCACATTCTGAAAAGGATCATTTAAATAAAGCTGTCTCATAGTGCCTAGTTATCCTCCCGCCAAAAAATCTTTAGAAAATTTTACCAACTCATGTACTGATTTGGTTTGTTGGTTTTTGTGCTCGGTGGGCTCGACTTGTCAAGCCTTGATGACCTATTGATGTGAAAATGCATGATGATTTCTGATCAGTAAATGTACTGATTAGTATAATTATATGCTAGTGATGTTTAAGTTGTTACAAAGAATAGTACATTTTTCCTAGCTTAAACTTGCTGGAAAAGGGATGCTTGTAGTTAAGAAATGGAGGTCGCGCTGTCTCCTTCTCCAAAGGCTGTACCTGCTTATGAACTCAGTGACAGGTGAATTCATTTCAGATATTAATCCGGGCAGACTTTACGGGAACGAAACTGAGACTCGCGCGGCTTTGCCCGTCGGGGCCGAGCGCTGCCCGTGCGGGGAAAGTTGCGGTGACCTTTGCCGGCGGTGCGTGCGCCGAGCCCGGGCGGCGGCGGCGGCGGCGGCACCGANGGTGCCGGTACCGCTCCGGCTCCCCCCGCCGCCGGTACTGGCTCTGGCTCTGGCTCCGGCTCCCCCCGCTGCCGGTGCCGGTACCGCTCCGGTTCCGGCTCCCCCCGCCGCCGGCGCGGGCCCAATGGCTGCGGGCCCGGGGCGCTGCGGGGCCGCACGTCAGCGGCGCAGCACGCATGGCTGAGTCAGTCAGGCTCCGCCAGAAACCCGAGCCGCCCGCTCTGCATCCCCTCTGCTCGCGCCTCTCCGCGCTCCATGGACTGCGGAGCTGCGCTCGCTCCTGCTGGAGGGGAAGGTGATGGAGGGAAGAGTGAGGCTCGCTGGCGGTGCGCTGAGCTACTGAAGAAACCATGGGAATATCGAATATGCCGAACTTAACAAGTAATGCCAAAGGATGCTGATCTGGCTTTCAAAGCTGCCTTGTTGGAAGGAGCAGAATTCCTTTGTGCTCTGATTCCGAAATTGTTCCCGTGCTTCTGTGTTTCCTCCCTGATAGACACGAGAGGAAGGTGCGTATTTGTTAACGGGGATAATGTGGGGGCATTATTCAGGAGAAGAACGAGGAAAAGGAAAAGTACTGTCCTTTGTGTGCACAGGTCAATCGCAACGTCTGCTGACAAAGAACAGGCTTGAGGGGGAGGAAGAGGGGCATAAGCGCTGTCGTTGTGTAAGTCCTGGCAGGGTGAGCAGAAGGGATTTCTTCTAAAGCCTCGGAGCATGGCAGCTGTAACTTAGTGTGTAGATAAAGCTCTGCAGCCTGATTCTACAAGTGTTGAGTATGGGAATCATCCTAGCAAAGGGTGGGTCTAAGTTTCTATTTTAGGGAGAGTTAATGTAAGTTTTAGAAGATAGATAGGGAAAAAAGGGTAAAAATCTCGGTTAATATTCCACTGCTGTGTCCTTTGCATTTATTTAAGGTTTCAGGGTGGGTTTGGGAGTACTAAGTATGTTGGTTAAGCACCATAATTCTGTGTAGACAAGAGCTGGTTTTATAAAACAAGTATGTTTATTGGTGGTATTCAGTAGAATGCTCATGGCGTTTTTATGTTGGAATACATGCTAATTGTTTTGGCAGTAGAATTAATTCGGTCTAATGACTTCTTTTAATAATTAGTAATATATTCAAAGCAATCTGTTGTTATGTATAAAGACAAACTTAAGCTCTCTTTCCACAGATGACTCCAAAGCATCATTAAATTGAAGAGCATTTACATTTTTTAAAAACAGCTCTTCCTTTAACTACAAAAATAGGAACCATGACCAGTATGACAAGTTACCATTTTGACGGTACTTTTTTTTTACCTCCTTCACATCACATTAAATAGATTTGCTTAAATAAAACCTTGAGCTTATTTGGTTTTCTTCTTGAGGCAGCTGCTTTTAAAGAAAATACCTCATTCCGTTACAAAGACAGAGCTTCCTTGATCCCTGTCTGAGAGGGAAAATAATTTCTATCACTGGCTTAAAGTTCTTGAATGGGTGTAGTGCACATGTTCCAATGTCCCTTTGGAGCCAGGGAAAAATGCATATTGAATTTGTGAATATTGCCAAAAACATGAATATTCATGAGGTTATTTGGTTGTTTTGGTTTGGGTTTCTTTATTTGGGGGTGTTTTTTTTGTTTCTTTTTTTCCCTGTAGGAAAGTAATTGATAAAGCAAGATGTTCTTCCCTTTTATGAGCTTTTGGGTACTAGGTGGTCTTACATATATGGGGCTTTTTCCAGCTTTAGTGAATGAGGGAGTGAGGGTTTAAAATGGTCTTTTCTTTGTCCTTTTTCCTCTCTTAAGCTTTTGAATTAAATGCCATGTGTCATTAGGCAAGCAGGAGAAAATTCTGCTCGTGGGTTGGTGCTGTGCCTTATGGCTTCCACAGCCCAGAGTGCAGCTGGTGGTCATCAGCTGGGGAATCAGTTGAAAGCTGACTTTGCAAGCACTTCTTTTCAGGGTGAGATGGTCATTGTAGCTTCAGCTCTCCTTCTTGGAGGCTTGAACTAACTCTGTACAGGCTCCACTGCATGCTGTGGGCTGAGATTAAGGGGGATACAGCGTGGCAGCCACGAATTCCTGGCACTTGGAGCTCAGTGTTTCACTGCTGTTGGAGAAGTCCTGGCGGTGTGTCTGGTCTGCCAGGTGCTTCTGTGGAGCACAGGAGTTCGTGTTTGCCTGTTCTTCAAACGGGGCAGCTCTGCTTTGGTCAGTCCCGTGCTCGCTGGTGTAGATGGTAGGAAGCTGCAACAACACGGCTGTGGAGCTCCCCAGTGAATGCCAGTTTGTCTCACCTTCATCACTGGGAACAGGTTTGTGCTTAGTCCTCACAGTGCTGGTGGGCAGTGAAGGGTTTGTGCATCCCCTGCAGAAACAACCTCCTGGCCCCACTGGCTTTGTTAGAGGGGAAAGGAGGATGTGACCAACAAAGCCCTTCTATCACGTAAATCGAAATTACTTAGTAGTTCTGATGTCTTCCTTTTTCTTCGAACACTTGCAACTTCTTCTAAAGCCTCTTTACAGGAAAATAGAAGTCACAGGTCTTCTTTCATGTGTACTGGCCACAAATGGAGCTTCTTTTTCAGAGTTTAGCTAGAGTAGCTCAGGGACACAACTTTCCAGTCAGGTATCGCAGGGTGAAGTCAATGCCTGTCTCTTCTGACGTGCTAAGCTCCACCTCTGTATTTTCTCTTTGCTCAGATTTAAACTCACGTTAGTTTTCTTGTTCATTGTAGAGCAAAGTTGTATTTAAGGGGTAGCATTGATCTGGGTGCTCGTGCTGTTGAGCACATGGAACTTCAAGTTTGTCAGGTACATATCCAACAGATCAAAGAAATATTTTTTTGTGAACTGTGACTCAACAGTGATGAGATTTAAGATTGACATTTTAGATGGCTGTTACTAAGATGAATGAAGATGCATGATTCAGCCAGTGCTTTCTCAAGTCAAACTGCTTGAATTCTCAAAAATCTTGCAATTTTGGCTTGCATATTGTGGCTAATAGATGATATGTCAGTCTCACAGTTAGCATTAATCTGTACATTAAAGGAGGAAAGTACAACATAGAAACGAGCAAAGGGGTGCTGTGGCCAGCTGCAGTTTGACCAGCCCTTTGAAATAATTTCCTCATCAGTCTGTTTCAGAGGCAGTTGATTTACTCTTCAAGGATCGTGTCCTCCTCCAGCTGGCAGCCTCTGCCTCTCCCAGTGTGGTGTGCTCAGCTGGATTGGTGGCCCAGGCTCCCTGGGGATGGCCGTGGCTGGCAGCAGGAGCAGGATGGATAATCCCCGAGCTGCCCCTCTCCTCCAGGCTAGCTGGCTGCTGGCACCAAAGCAGAGGTAGCCCAGTTGCCATCCGGGGAGGTAGAGCCATGCCTGGCATGGCCCTTCCTTGGAGCAAGTGTGGTGCCAGCTGAGTCAGTGTCGCTTCCTGCAGCACCTGTTTTTATCAGCTCCTGGGAAGAGATTATTAGCTAGGGTTTGCCCTGCTTCGCTGGGAACTCTGAGTCACTGCTTGCAGGGTAATGTGGCTTTAGATGGTTTTCTGGATTAAGAATCACATTTTAATTGCCTTCTCTGTTAAAGGGGAATTTGTGTTTGCTCCGCCAAAATGCGTGATAAGCCTGCATCCCATTACAGTGGCTCAGTTTCATTTTCTAGCGCGTTTCCCTTATTTAAAGCAAATAGAGCTCTTTAGTTACTGAGAAACAGTGAGTCATGCATTTTGATACTATAAAATGTGACACCTGCAAAACTCTGTTTTCTCACAGCATGGTTGGAAATGTTATCAGGTCTGGGATCAAAGCCGTGCTTCAACAGAGGCCTGGTCACATGAGGCTTTATTGGGATTTGCAGAGATGATTTGTCACCAGACTGCTATGTAGGTGTTTGAGTACTCCACACATGCACACCTCCTTTTGTGGTATCCTTGATTGTACCATAGCATGCAAATATAAATGCACGGATGAGATACAGAGGTTTGTTTCAAAAAAAAAAAAATCACAATTTTTTGGAAGTTTAGCTGTAGTAGTAATGAATATTGTCATGTTTAAACTTTGGTCTTGAGTTCAAGACTGTAATCCCTATTTCTAATAATGTATGGGCATATTTTGTATCTATTAAAATGGTTATATTATGTATGTATATATCTGTCTCAAAGGAAAGGTGCAAAGGTTTTCCTAAAATGTTGATGTTTTTGAAAGGGAAGTTTGCAGATCTTGCTCTTGCAAACTTTTGCACATTGTACTTTAAAAATAAAGAATTTACTTCTCTCTAATAGAGAGGTAAAACAAGTAAGGAGACATGTTAGCCATGCTGAAATGTTATAAATCTTAATCCCTTCAGAACTGTGTTGGAAGTCCTCAGGAAATTTCCTTTTAATGGAAGTGCTTGGATCATTATTCTTGGACGGTAAATCTGTGTGTTTTCAGCCAGAAGCAAGGCTTGCAGTTCTTTTCCCTTATTCAGTAGACCTTTGGCTGACTCCACATCCCAAAGATGCATTTCTTACTGCAGCATATTTTAAGCTTGGCAGCAAACAGGATTGCAGTAGATTCCCTCTGCACCAGACTTGTGCTTTGTCGCCAGGAGATCCTGCCCTCGTTCAGGCGGGGTGGGGAGAAGCTCGTGTGCCTTAGGGGGAGGTCCATTTCTGATTCCTTGCACTGTGCTAAACACTCATCTGTCGCAGCCTTTTTGTTCTCAGTTAAGCTCCTCTTCTTATCAATCACTGAAACCTGAAACTGCAACATCTCATGCTAATGGAATAGCCTTGATTTTTTTTTTTTTTAATCATTGCTTCTAAGCAGCCTAAAAAGAGGACACTGCTCATTCTGCTTGTCCAGTGAATTCTTTTATATTTGTTGTGCTTGTCTTAGCTAGGTCATCATTCTTACCTCTCTGTGTTCTCCCCCAGCATTCCTGCAGTCATGATTTCGGGTCTCTTGGTAGGAGTTACGGGATTTGCAGGCTGCAAGTGGGGCATTGAGGTTCCTGTGGGAAATCATGACTCTGCTTTGTCTGTCAGAGCTTGTGGCTGTGCAGATGTGTGTCTGGGTTATCCACTACCTGGGGCTTTGGGAATTTCTTCAGTTAAACCCATAAATAAGGAGTGTTGTCATGAAAGGTAAATAGCACTTGAAAGGTAAATAGCAAAAGAACTGCATGATGGGCTCTAGTGGGGTGCCAGGACACAGACATGTCTGTGCTGCCCAGACATAAATGTGTCTCTTTTAAAGAGTATAAATAGAAGATATAAGGATTTTTTGGTAAATTCAACAATAGCTGTTGCAAGTTGATTTTTAATTTTTAGATAGTTTCTGAGAGTTGTGGATCTCAGAACTGACTAGTTTTGTTGGTTGGTTTAATAATTGCAGAATGTAATTGATATCTTAAATTGAGTAATGTAACTTAATCACAGTCTAAAACATCTTAAACTATTATATTAAAATTTGCTGGTTTGTTACTAACAGTCTTGTAGGTCGTGGCTTTGGTAGTATAGTTCATATTTGCTGCCTGAGTTGTGGTGGCTCACTATTGTTCTTTTTAAGAACAAGTGAAAATTTCAAACAGAATGTGCAGAAACAAACTCTTGGCTGGTGTGTCTTGATGTATCCCCTAGTTTAAGGCTGACTACCTTTGCAAAGGACAAGTTGCAGGAAAAGTGTGAAGTCACTGTGGTCTGAGAAGGGTTTGCCAAAATAGGTTTCATTGTAAAAAATGACCCCTAACTTCTAATTTCATTCTTTGATTAGAACATTTAATTTAACAGTAAGAATCAAAACAAAATGCTCATTCGTATTTGACCCACCCGTTCTGGAAGAGATTTGTGGGAATGCAGGTTCACAGGCAGGCTCAGCTGATCAGCTGCTGTCTCTGTGAATCACACAGCAGCAAACAGGTAATTCCTGCTGTCTACTTAATGTTCCAAGTAATTGTTCCTGTTTGTAAATATAAACATGAGTACAACGAAGAAAATGGAGCTGGGTTATCCTAATCTTGGAAACACGTCCGTGGAGTGTGAATGCCTTGAAAATGTAGCTGTGTGATGTCTCTGAAATTTTGAAATGCTGAACTTTTCGCTTATTTGTGTTTTCAGCACCTCGTCCCGTGTTGCTAAAGGAATAGACTACACCAAAATGAGCCTGCATGGTGCAAGTGGTGGACACGAGAGATCCAGGGACAGGCGCAGATCGAGTGACAGATCTCGTGACTCCTCCCACGAAAGAGCAGAATCTCAGCTCACTCCCTGCATCAGGAATGTCACTTCACCAACAAGACAGTATCATTCTGGTGTGTGCAGATCTCTGCCGTTTCAGGATTCAATTCTCATAACTTGAGCACTCTTTTGTTAAAGGAATACAATAAAAAGTGTTATTTGTTGATGGCACAACATACAGATTTCTTACATGTGCCTTGGGCTGGGCATACCCTTCTTTGATAGGCTGTAATTTTTTTTTCAGTCTGCAGCGTGTATTCCTACATGATGCTCTTATTTAGTTCAAATCACAAGAACAATCTAATTTTTTAAAGATAATTGACTGAATACTTCCCTTTTACTTTGTAGGGTCTAGGTATTTGGAAATAGAGGAAATAGGGATTTTTTTCAAGTGACCAAACGTGGTCTGTTTCTTTGAGCTGTAGCACCAACTGTGATGCAATAGCATCTGTATTGTGTTGAGTTTCGTTTTCAGTACTAGAATAGTAATTTTCGTTGTAAAGACTCCTGGGGAAGGTGAGGTGGATTTGATGTCTAAGTGATACAGATTTCGGAAACTCATAAATGGGCAGTTATTTTTGAAGGTGTCTTTAACCAGAATAGATTTAACCAAAATAATTTGTACTTAACTTCTCAAATTGATGTGTTTTATGCCTGGAAAGACACAAACTGCATAGGACTCATGTAAATGTCTAATTTAATTTCCTGGTTTTTCTCCCTCCTCCTCGTCGCCGCTAAAGATCGGGAGAAGGATCACAGTTCATCTCGGCCCAGCAGCCCCCGGCCCCAGAAAACGTCCCCCAATGGTTCTGTTGTCAGCATGGGCACCAGCAGCAGGAACAGCAGCCAGTCCAGCTCAGATGGCAGCTGCAAGGCTGGTGGGGAAATGGTGTTTGTGTATGAAAATGGCAAAGAGGGAGCTCGGAACGTCCGAACTTCCGAGCGAGTTACGCTCATCGTGGACAACACCAGATTTGTTGTAGATCCTTCCATCTTCACTGCACAACCTAATACAATGTTGGGCAGGTTTGTATCTTTCTTGGTTTCATTTTTCTTTCCCTAGTCCCCAACTGTTATAGAGAGCCATGAATCCTTTGTGCATATTTAAGCTGTTTAAATAGCTGTTGGACTCGTATTGCTGCAGCTGATCTTGCTAATGTTTAATATTACCAGTTTGCAAATGTCTTTTAAGTAAAAATCAGATGCAAGTTCTGCTCTGGTTTTGGCAGGGAGGCCAGGAGATGTCTATTACCTAGAGATGACAGCTGATAAATAAATCAACATTGCACGATGTTCCCATTTCTTTCTGTCTTCCTGGGCATTGCTTCTGTGTTCAGTCTGCCTCATTCTTCCTCGTTCTTAAAGCTAGGTGCTTCATGAAACAAAGTGGTGTAGTGAGTGTAGACAGGCTCTTTCAAAACAACAAGGAGGAAAACCTTGAAGGAATTCATTTTGCTTGGTGGGCCTACCCTGACAACACTCAAGCTCAGCCCATTTAACCTCTGAAATGTCAAATAATCAGTATAACAGCCCTGAGCCACTCAGCAGAGAGGCTGAGTGCTCAAAATGATCACTTGAATGCAAGTCCACAAGACGTGTGTCATGTTTTCTGTAGAAACTATAATGAGCAACGTATTTACCATGTTTGCTTGGTGGGAAAAGATTCCATACTTGACTTGCTCAAATTCTGGTTGGTTTTGCCTTGTCCAAACGTAGAGGGCACCACTTAAAATCTTGCATCAAGAAAGAAAAGCAAGATTTGTCTGTGTCACTTTGGGTTTGGCTTTTTCATTAAAATACAGCTGTTTCTCAGCACACAAGGATATAATCTTATTTAGAATACACGTATATAAATCTCTTTGCCACAGTACAGGTAATAAATGTGATTAAACAATTTCTGTTCTGTTTAAATCACTACAGTGTGGGATAAATAGTACCTTGGATCCCTGTTTTGTGAAAAGCTGGGTGAGTCACAGAGAAGGCAAAAAATGCTTCTCTGTCTAAACTGTCAAAGGAAATGGATGGAAGTAAGAATCAATAGAATTAAATAATTGATTTAAAGCACTTGTGTATTATACCATACATGCATGCATGTAAATATCCAGACAGACTGGAAGTGTATCAGCTGAAATAAAGCCATGAAATAGTTTCCTTTTCCATGCCCAGCCTCAGAGTAAGTGGTGCTGCCTAATGCACTGGGTTTTTTGTGCATGTGTGATGCTGAGTTATTCTCCGTTTGGGACTGGTTCAAGGAACAAGCTTATTTTATCTTCTGCTAATTGAAAAGTAGGTTAATAAAGGTACGGAAATACTGCTCTGACACGCAGGTTATTTATAAACCTACTTTCCCTCAGTGTCAGTCTGCAGGACACTGAGCAGGAGCAGCTTGGGAGGTAAAAGTAACTATAATAAGAGTGTATTATTTGCCTTAAGCCTGTATCCTGTTAGACTGCCTTTTCCTAAATATTATTTCTTGTCCTGAAGAGTGGTCAGAAAAGACACGTCGGATCATTAAGTGAAAAACATAAACCCAACTGAAGAGAATGCACTGCTTTTCCCCTGTAGTTTCTGTACAATTTTTTGCATTTTATTTTTCTTATTTACAAACAGGAAAACCATAGTAAGGAATTCTAACCCAAATTACCTCCTTTCTTGAGCAGGATGTTTGGGTCAGGCAGAGAACACAACTTTACACGTCCCAATGAAAAAGGAGAGTATGAAGTCGCTGAAGGAATTGGTTCCACTGTGTTTCGTGCTATTCTGGTGAGTTTTTAGGGGCAGGTACTGTTAGGACAAGCACTGCTAAGAAGTCAAACTTCTTGGTTTACCTACCTTCCCTATCTAGATTTTGTGGGTGGCATAGATACTGCTCTTTGTATTGTTTAGCAGAGAGGGGAAAATGCTTGATATGAACCCCCTTTTCCTTGACATGAGCACGTGGCAGTCAGGGAAAGTACACGTGAAAGAAACCAAAAATTACTGCCTGCCAGAAATCAGTTCACCTTTTCCTGTGCATTTAGTTCACCAAATTCAGGTATATTCCACCCTTCTAGTGCTGAAATCAGGTGAAACAGAGTACTGGAAGGGAACTTCCTGGAGCTAATAGGAGTAAAGCAAACTTCAGTCTGAGATGGAAATGGCCCCTCATTTTAATATCCACACGAGGAACTTCAGTCTGAGATGGAAATGGCCCCTCATTTAATATCCACACGAGGAGGTAGAGCTGCTGTACTGCTCTGTCAGCAGACTTGGAATGGGAAGAGCTCAGTGAAGTATAGATAAAAGACAGCAAAATTATCAGTATTAATAGTTGCCAGTTAAATAACAGTTTTAACCAGAACTCACTGCTCTGAAAACTGATAAATTTGAGGACAGGAAGATTCACAAAGTTTAACATTTGTTGCTGTCTTACATTTTGGGGGCTTTCTTTGTGGAGAAGGTATCATGGATGAAATGATGAAGTGTTTCTGTTGGTGAATGTTGTGCATTGTGGTTTTTTTGGTGCATCCTGCAGGATTACTACAAGACTGGGGTGATACGCTGTCCTGATGGGATTTCTATTCCTGAGCTGAGAGAAGCATGTGACTATCTCTGTATCTCCTTCGAGTATAGTACTATAAAATGCAGAGATCTGAGTAAGTACAGAGTTCATTAAAATAATTTGAATTACACAAATTGACTTAAGTGCGTGTGTGTTAATTCTAAATCATATCTTTTATTGAGATAAAGAAGATGGCTGGCACTACATGAATAAAATCCATCCCTTTTTGTCTCTTATGTAATAAAGCCCTAAAACCAATGGATTTATGTTCTTTGAAAAGTAGTGTCGGATATTTCAGTATCTGATTCTGTGCTGTGGTCAGCCTGTGCCTTCCCCAGCAGGGCCACTCACCCTGCCACACGCCCGAGCTCTCTGCCCTTAGAGGGATTTAGCAGCTCCTGCCATGAGGGCTTTGAGAAGCTTTGGCTTTAAGCTACTGCTTATGAAACGTGGGATGTGTGCTCTGCTCTTCCAGCAACTGGCTTAAATAACATTTCTTTTAGGAAAACCAAGAGCAGCCTTGCACAATTACCAAATGTTTCACAGTAGTTAAACATAAAGGAGGTCTCAAAGTCACTCCTCCATCTGCCCAACGCTACGTTAATATCTGCAGGACAGACTGGCAAATATTCAAATAAGGTCTGAACTTACATAAGCTCATAGACTAAGTGTCTTTACACCTGTCTGCAGTAATACTGCAAGATAAACAGATCTGCTGTTTCTTATTGCTGCCTTCATCTCTTTACCAAGCTCTCAAATGGGCCTATGCTTAAAATTTTCTTCTAGGTGCTCTCATGCACGAATTGTCAAATGATGGTGCTCGCAAGCAATTTGAGTTTTACCTGGAAGAAATGATTCTGCCACTAATGGTAGCCAGTGCCCAGAGTGGGGAGAGGGAGTGCCACATCGTTGTGCTGACAGATGATGATGTTGTTGACTGGGATGAAGAGTATCCCCCCCAGATGGGAGAGGAGTATTCACAAAGTGAGTTTATCCTCATTGTTCCACCAAGCCACGCCACGGTAGAGGTAGCAGTGAATGTGCTGATTTAAAGTTGTTGTACAGAAACACCATTAGCAAAGTCTTTACAAGGTCCCTAATGCCTCACAAAATAAAAACCTCTTACTTTGGGTAGTTCTGCTTAATATTTTGTTTCACAGAAGCATATGTTGCTTGTTATGTTCAAATCTAATTAAAAAGAGAAGCTAATTTTTATTATTAAGGTATTGTCAGCCAGTGAGGGGGAAGAAAATACTTCTTCAGAAAGAGCTTTAGGAGAGAAATGGGTAGGAGTCATGTTTACTGTGGGAGAACAACAAGAGTTTATTTTGGGGAAAAAACCAAGTGTTACTATTTTTGGAGTATTACAGTTGTGTGTATGATGAGTTTAAGCACCTGTAAATGGACTATACTTCCCTGCACAATGTGCAACCAACCCATTCCCCAGTGTCTTCAGCTGTTTTTCTCTAGAGTTCTCCCCTCTCTTCTGAAATAGAAATATTGGAGTGAAGCAGAACAGTGGAAAAGAGAAATTTATGTGTTTTAAGGCTAGAAGGGTAATATTTGAATATGGGGGGTTTTTTTCTCATTAAAATGTATTTTTAGTTATTTACAGCACAAAGTTGTATAGATTCTTCAAATACATTGAAAATAGAGACGTGGCCAAATCGGTTCTGAAGGAAAGGGGGCTCAAGAAGATCCGGCTGGGCATCGAAGGTAAGGGGAGCACTGCTTGTCCTCTCCCTCTTTGGCCTTCAGGGTCTGCTGCACTTCTCTGCTTTATGGTTTTCTCTGTAGCTGGAAAAGCAAGGGGCTGGTGTTGTCTTTCCTGCTGAGGCTGGGTGACAGAGTGGCCAGAGGGGGAATGGTACCCAGCCAGAAAACTGGATGATGGGCTCTAGGCTGGTGTCCACCCTGGGTCTGGCTGCTGGGCTCTGTGCAGACAACTCAGGTGCTTTCTGCTGCCCTCATGACTTGCACCTCCTGCCCTTTGCCCTTTAATTTCCACACAAAATCCTCTCTGTGCTTTGTGTGAAGTAGCAATGCATTTGTACAGCTTTGGATATTGTGTTCTTGGGCTGGTGTCCTTTTCAGGGTGTGAAAGGAAAAATGCCGTTACATGGCAGGCAAACGTTTTCCTTCAGGAAATACAAAACTACCCAGTGGATCAGTGAAGTGCAAAGAAATACTGATCTGAAATAAATGTTTTGTAAGTTAGGAGGCTGGTCTGTAAAATCTCACTGAGTAGTCTGATTTTTATCGTGAATGTAAGAACTGGGTTTCTTTGCATTACATTTTTCTTCTGATTGTTGACCCAGATATTGTAGAATCCAGCCTTTATAATTAGCAGGATTTCTATCATTCACTCACCAAGTTGTCATAGTTACGTTTGTAATTTGCCAGGAAGAAGCAAATGCTTTTAAGTAGTGAGCTCTAAAATAACTAATTTCAGCTGAACAAGGTGGGAGTCTTTTAGCTAAACAAGAACTGGCCCTGCCTGTAATGCTGGCTAATACCGGATTCTTTCTGCTGGCATTTCTTGGTTTGGACTAGGAACAGCTGTGGCACCAAACTGCCATGCTGGTGCCCTGCAGTAATGTGTCACATGGATATTATTGTTGGGGCACAGGGCAGAGGTGACTTCAAAACAGCACGGCCATCCTCACTGGCAGCACTGATGGGTGCTGTGCTGTGTACAATCAGTGCTGAGGGTGCTGTGATGTGTACAGGCAGTGCTGATGGTGCTGTGTACAGGAAGTGCTGAGGGTGCTGTGCTGTGTACAATCAGTGCTGATGGTGCTGTGCTGTGTAGGGCAGCACTGATGGGTGCTGTGCTCTGTACAATCAGTGCTGATGGTGCTGTGCTGTGTACAGGCAGTGCTGAGGGTGCTGTGCTGTGTACAATCAGTGCTGATGGTGCTGTGCTGTGTAGGGCAGCACTGATGGGTGCTGTGCTCTGTACAATCAGTGCTGATGGTGCTGTGCTGTGTA
>VZTG01009502.1:154513-167097 GCA_013397845.1 Melanocharis versteri
CCTAGCACTGATGGGTGCTGTGCTGTGTCCCAGCACTGATGGGTGCTGTGCTGTGTACAATCAGTGCTGATGGTGCTGTGCTGTGTAGGGCAGCACTGATGGGTGCTGTGTTCTGTACAGTCAGTGCTGACGGTGCTGTGCTGTGTCCTAGCACTGATGGGTGCTGTGCTGTGTCCCAGCACTGATGGGTGCTGTGCTGTGTACAATCAGTGCTGATGGTGCTGTGCTGTGTAGGGCAGCACTGATGGGTGCTGTGTTCTGTACAATCAGTGCTGATGGTGCTGTGCTGTGTCCCAGCCATGCTGACAGTGCCGTGCTCCTCCCCTCCAGGTTACCCCACGTACAAGGAGAAGGTGAAGAAGCGGCCGGGCGGGCGGCCGGAGGTGATCTACAACTACGTGCAGCGGCCGTTCATCCAGATGTCCTGGGAGAAGGAGGAGGGCAAGAGCCGGCACGTCGACTTCCAGTGCGTGAAGAGCAAATCCATCACCAACCTGGCGGCGGCGGCGGCTGACATCCCGCAGGACCAGCTGGTGGTGCTGCACCCCACGCCGCAGGTGGACGAGCTGGACATCCTGCCCATGCACCCAGCCCCCGGCGGCAGCGAGCCGGAGGCCGAGGGCCAGAACCCCCCGCTCTGAGGGCGCTGCCCCGCCGCAAGCATGCTCCCTGCGGCGCTGCCCGCAGCTCATCCGCACTGCAACGCCAGTTTCTCCATTGTGTCCGGTGTTAGGGTACGGCAGCAGGGCCCCGGCGCGGCCCCAGGGGATCCCGGGAGCTCTGGGAGCGGTTCACATCCAGCGCTGGGGTCGGTGACGTTCGTGTCTGTGTTTACCAGTAGGCTTGTGACGTGGGTGACTCGTGAGCTGGCCTGGCCCCGCTCCGTGGCGCGGGCTGGGGAAGCGGAGTGGGAATTGATAGTAGCACTTTACAAATGGTTGGCAAGTGGAATTTGAAGCCATTTTTTACAAACGTATTGCACAATACTAACAAAGTGCTTCTATCAAAGGTATTAACTGTACATAGTTTTGCTCTGAATAGATTGACCCTTTTAAAGTTATTGTATATGGTTGAGCACAAAACTACTTACTCTTGGGTTTTTGGATTGAGGACGTGATTCAATGACCCATGTAACATCTTGTTCAAGTTCTTTAGTGAATTTTTTCACTTGTTTGCAGCGTGAGCCATGTTCAAAAATTGTGAACAACGGACAGGGGCTTTATCTTAAATTTTGCCTTACCTTAAGCTGTTCACAAATATTTATTTAATACATTTTTCATAAGTGTCATGAAATAGGAAAATGCAAATGGTTCATTCTTCATTTATTAATGATTGTAAACAAGTTTTTCATGCAAATAAAGTTTCCATTATTTTAATGGGCTTGAATTATCTGCGAATTATGAATTTTGCAAGTAGTTGCTTTTCTTTCCTCAGGGGAAGGATGGTTAATATGAAGTGAAAAACAAGTATTTCTTAAAGATAATCAGCCTATTTCAACCCACCTGCCTGTTGTGCTTTTCTGAGGATAAACCCGGATCTAGGAGTAGGTAATAATAGCTTCTCTGGGAATTTATTGTCACGACAAAATCATATAAGTGTAGGTAAGGCACTGGCTTTCCTCCCTTTTCCCCCAAGGCTAAAGAAATGATAAATACCAAGTGCTTCTAGCATGCACCTTCAGCAGGGTTTTATCAAATTTATTTATCAAAGTAAATGCTCCATCTTAGAACAAGGGAAACATTTATTTTAAAAATATTTAACTGTCTAATACATTACACTTTAACAATATTTATAGTAAAGGATTCTTACAAGAAAGAATAAACAGCTTTATGGTACAATTAGTATAAGAAATATCCACATGGGGACTGTTTTGCAGTGTAAAAACACACCATACATCTGAAATGGTCATTTGCATATAAAAGCTACCACTGATGCCAGTGAGTCGCACAGTGATTTAAAAAAAATTTCAAACAACAGAATCCAAAATATACAAGTATCGCAAGCTATACACAGCTAACCAAATCAACACGGAACACTGTAGCAGGTTATTCCACTTTTGTCTGAAGTTACACACGGTAGGATGAGTTGCGTTCTGACGCAGCTTTTATGAAGTTCCCACATAAAAGCCTCTGAGTCCCAGGGGTTTCGCGGGCGGCGGAGCTCCGCCGGTAAATGCACTTGGCTGCGGGATGCGGTGCTCACAGCGGCCAGGGCAGGTCGCTGAAGTCCACGGGCCCGCCCAGCCCCGCGTCGGCCTCCAGCAGGCTCATGATCACCGCCATGGCCGCCTCGTCGTTGCTGGGGCTGCTGGAGCCCTGCTCCGTGTCGATCATGTCGATGCCGATGTGGGAGTTCTCCCCTGCGGGGAACAAGCACAGCCCGCGGCTCAGCTCCCTGCCGCCGCGGGGCCGTGCCCCGTTTGGGGCATGGCCGGGGGCAGGGGGGCACCGGGTCACTGCAGCAGTGCCACCGCGCCCCGCAGGGACAGCCTGAGTGCCAGAGTGCAACCACAGCTCTGCACCAATGCTGGGAGGCAGGGGGGGACACTGGGTCATTCCAGCAGTGCCACCGTGCCGCACAGGGACAGCCTGAGTGCCAGGCTGCAACCACAGCACTGCACCAACACTGGGAGGCAGGGGGGGACACTGGGTCATTCCAGCAGTGCCACCTCACTGCACAGGGACAGCCTGAGTGCCAGGCTGCAACCACAGCACTGCACCAACACTGGGAGGCAGGGGGGACACTGGGTCACTCCAGCAGTGCCACCGTGCCGCACAGGGACAGCCTGAGTGCCAGAGTGCAACCACAGCAAGGCACCAACGCTGGGAGGCAGGGGGGACACCGGGTCAGAAGTAGCTGAGCTACTTCACACGGACTCCGCAGCAGAAGAGAGGCTTGCAGGCGCTACCTGAGGAAAGTGCCAGTGTGAAGTTGACAAAACAGGCTGCCAGGTGCCTCTCCGGGCACACAGAGGGGTTGGCTGTGGGCTTTGTGCCTCAGCTGGTAAAAGCAAGTTACTGCTAAAACCATCTCGTTACAGTGTCCACGTGAGTTTAGCCGGTTCGTGTGGGATTTCACTTACCCAGGATAGAGGAGTTGTCAGAATACGGGTACCCAGAACTGTCCTGGATTTGCCCAGACAGCAGCCCAGCTGAAGAGATGTCTGGAGTGCCACCATTCAGGATCTTGAAAGACAAAACAGAAGCTCTAAAGCAACATGAAATGGTGCATTAAGTCTCAAACTGTCCTATACTGGAATTTTTAATATAGGGTAGATGGTCTTCCCCAAATAACCCTGTGGTTTATAACAAACAATCTTCCAAACAAGGAGAAATATCACGGGGGTGCTGAAAACACCCAACCCTCCACCTGTATTTTCCTTTATGCCATTCCAGCAGCCCCTACTCTGTGTACATGTTGAATACTGTGGGGCAGAAGAAGGAAGAATAACTGCTACTAGAATTGTAACTCTGTTCCAACTTGGAGTTTTATTTCAAGAACAAAGAGAGCTGGGAATAGACAGAAATATTTACTGTCTGTTCCAGCACAAGCAATTCTTGCAAGTAAGCCATCATAATTTCTGAGAAAAAAAGGTTAAGTAAGGCTGAAGCAGTGCATAAGGACCTGGATAAGTGTTCTCCTTGCTTTGGATAAAACTTCCATAAGCATTTAGAGATTGCTGGAAGCAGCCAGGACAAGTGCTCAGGTGGCTCGGTGCTGGTAATGGCACCTGAGTGCTACTCAGGCAATCTCAGAGCAAGGCAGGTGCACGGTGTCGCTCAAAAAGAACCTCTCCGTTCCCGAGGCAAGCACCGAATCGCCCAGGTTCGTGCTCCAGCAGCCAGGAACACTGCTGGGAAGCCCTCGGGCACAGCCCGTGCTCCAGCGCCGGCACTTCCAGCGTTCACCAGCGCGGGGTGGGAGAGAGTTTTGGGAGGGACGAGAGAGACGCGAGCTGCTCCTCGCAGCTCTGCTGAGAAAACACAACCCGAGGGGCGGCTCGCTGCCCTTCAGGCGGTGCTGTACAGCGCTTGTGGCCACTGCAGGGCTCTGGTTCGGCCACCCGTGCAGCCCGGCAGGCAGGAGCTGTTCCCTGAGCACAGCCTCTCATCCCTGCAGGGCTGCCCTGCCCACTCTGGGAGCTGTTCCCTGAGCACAGCCCCCATCCCCTGCAGGGCTGCCCCACTCGGGGGGCTGCTCCCTGAGCACAGGCCCCCATCCCCTGCAGGGCTGCCCCTCTCTGGGGGCTGTTCCCTGAGCACAGCCCCCCATCCCCTGCAGGGCTGCCCCACTCTGGGGGCTGTTCCTTGAGCACAGCCCCCCATCCCTGCAGGGCTGCCCCACTCTGGGGGCTGTTCCTTGAGCACAGCCCCCCATCCCCTGCAGGGCTGCCCCACTCTGGGGGAAAGCTGGTTCTCACCTTCTTCCCTCCCGGCGAGGACGTGTCGGGCGGGGGGGTGCTGGTGATGTTCAGGGGACTTGAGCCACAGCTGGAAGGTGATGATCCTCTTATCCTAAAACGGGCATGAAACAGGGCGTGGAGTTACAAGCAGCTCAGAGACTTGGAGTTTCAAATGCTGCCTTCAGCATCAGGTGCCATCAGGTGCTAAAAGCACGAGCTTCCTTTTTGTAATTTCCTCCCTTTTTCAGTGTTCCTCATGCCAGCAGGAGCAGCAACACTTTCCTTTGCAGCCAGATCCTGTGTAAATCCAGCCTGCCTGGTCTGCAAGCTTTACCTCCTCCCCGGTTTTTTCCTGGACAGTCTTCACAGAGTCAGAAGGAAAAGGCCCTGGCTGCTAAGGAAAGCCTCATTTTTGTGTATTTTACTTCAATTTCCACCAGCTAAGAACTCCAGCTGCCTCAGTCACAGCAACCCAGACTCCTCCAGTGAGCTCCTGCTACAGAAGTCCAGTGGACACTGGATTGTTTTTAACTGCTCAAAGCCACATTGTTCACTTCCATTTTCCATAGCCTGATCAAACATCGTTAATAATGAATAATGTATTGACTGTAGAACCAACAAACCTCTAGACTAAAGGGAGGAGGGGTAGTTACAGAGAAAAGCAATGGAAATGGGAATCTTCTCCTTGGCAGAGTTCCCCTGGGAAAGCTGAACAGAAGGCAGCTTTGGAAAATAGTAACAGCTGCTGAAAAAGGACTGGAACTAACCCAGGGTCTGAACTGAAATGCAAACATGGGTGGTAACTGCACTACTACACTCACTTGGGCTAATTAAGTGTTTTACAGCTACTAAAAAGGATGGTTAAGCTTCAAAGTATTGGCTCAGCCTCGCTTTTTTTCTTTTCCTCTCTCTTCTTTTTCCTGTTCCTACAGAAAGGAACGAAGCCTTAGGGATAGGTCTGCTGCTGCCTTGAGTGAGGAGGGAGGGAGTCTCCTGCCTGCAGCAGGAACAAAACTACAGGAAAGAGGCTGAATGTGCTCCTGGATTGCAGCTCAGCCTGGTTAAATTGCTACCACTACACATCTGCTGGGTGAGACCCCTTTTATAGGAAAGGGAACACAGTTCCCAAGAGGAAATCCGTGAAGAACAGGGATTTTTAGCCAACAGAAATGAAGTGGTGCCCACTGAAAGCAGCTGCTCACACAGGTGAGAACACGAGGAGCAGCTGTGGGTCCCCACAGCCCCTTAGTGACCCTGTGTCTGACCCAGCCCCACATCCTGACTGCCACAAAGGCCCCAGCACTGTGTCCTTGCTCCAAGAGCTCATCATGCACATCTAACAACTCCAAAAGCATCGGAGTGAATGGACTGCACGAAAACAAACACTGCTGCTTTGGCACACGGTCAACAGCTTTGGCATTTGGAGGTTGTGCCACTCACAGCCTCAAGTCACTGGGAAAAGAACAGTCTGGAACGGATTTGTTTCTAGGTAGCTGCTCTTTTTAACTCCTGTTTCTGCTAAACAGGTCATCATCATCACCACTGCAAAAGAATTCCAGTATCAGTCTTTTGCAGCAGGAGGCTGGAAAGCTGTAACTTCATGCTTTCCCTGTGGGGGCTGACTGCCTCAGGGATGCTGAACAGGAATCTGTAGCTGTCTGTGAAGTACAGCTGGACCATTCCTTATTCAGCTTGAATAAATTGTTCTTTAACAGGAAATTAACGAAGTCTAATCCCTCTTAAAGAACAATAATAAAACAACTTAACTTCACACCATTTTCTCTCACCTGTGAATCTCCATGATTTCTTCTGCAATCATCCTCCCTATTTTACCTGCCCCAGCTCTTGTTCCACCTGGAATTCCAGGCACAGTGGGATGGGTCCTTTTGGGGCCACCTGAAATGAGCAGATAGCTTAAGGTCAGATAAAAGCTTGCAAACCTTCTCCACAGAGCATTTGTGTTTAGGCTCTGAGCAGCTGCAGGACCTTCTGAACTGGATTTATTGACAGTTCCACCAACTGGTGAGTGCCTTCAAATGTATGAAAAGCTCTGGCTTGCACTGAGCTGTGCTGGGTCTCAGATGTCCCTGGGTGCCAGCAGGGACAGAAAAGATCCCAACTCTTTCAGCAAGAGGCTGTTCTTTTCCAGAATAGAGCATCTGCTGCTACCTCCTGTCCAGAGCTGGTACAGAACGGCCCTGTCAGACCTGCTCTGCTCTGTGCCCAAACAGGCTCTTCTCCAAACATGTTTGCTCTCTGCTTTGTGTGAAGAACTTGCCAGTGCATATTCCATGCAATATGGGATAAGCCCAAGGTACCTGATGACTGCAAATAAAGCCCCTGGCAGGTAACTGCAGGAATCTAAAAGTGAGGTCTGACCAGTAAGGAGCTGTTACTGTAATGTGATTTCACACTTGCACAGCGCTTGGGAGGTCGTCAGGAAGGAGCCTGATGAACTCCAAGGCAGAGAAAAGCCCACACTGAGAGGCCAGGAAAGGCCTCAGCATTGCTCACCCAGAATGGAAAATTGCCCGCTTTTGGAAAAGCGTATTTAACAACGGCAACCCTCAGCAGGCGTGACTCAGACCCAAAACTAAACCTCATTTTCCTCAGGATGTTAACGAATCCCAGTGCAGAAGGGCAGCACGTGTGTGCAGGCAGGATGAGCTGCTCCCGAGGCACGACAGGCAGTGATTCCCAGAGCACAGGAGTTACCTTCTCCAGCCTGGAGCACGCTGTCCATGCTGTGTGGGGACGCTGCCAGCTGGGGAAAGGCCGCGTCCCCGCTCTCCAGGACCGTGGTGCTGTGGGGTGCAAGGATTGGAACAATCAGTGAGAGAAAACTCTACAGGTAGAAAACCCTGCCAGTGACTAAAACCCAAGTCATGCAGCCAGAGTTTCAGCACGGAATGCTTCAGGGTTTCAGCAGTGTGTGAGTCAGTGTCAGCCCTGTGACTGACACCAGGGCTGGATAAACAACAGAAATGAACCGCCCTGTTCCACCCCAAAGTGTGCAGTGCAGGACCCCAACAGCTTCCCTCAGCAGAGGATTCCTCTACAGCAATCATTCTGCTGAGAAGTCACCTCAAGAGAAAGGAAAAGGAGGGGGAAGTACCTGCCAAAGCAAAGAAATGCACATCCCTTAAGTCCCTACAAAGACCAAATCCCAGGTTTTCCCAAAGAAAGAACATATCCCTATTTCCTGCAGGCTTTAACAACCAGAAATTAAATTACTGCCACTGCTAAACTAAGCCCCCTGTCCCCGGGCTGTTATCTGGAGAAGACACCTATTGTCATACAGAAGGTGTGCACATGTTGGGGTCAAATCTCAGGTGAGCAAAGGGCAAAGCACGGGGCATTCCCAGGCACCTGCCGGGGGAAGAGCACTTACGAAACGACTGTGTTTGTGGAGACAATGTATTCTACTTCTTTGGTCCAAGGGTTCATGAAACTGAACCAGCGACTCCGCAACGTAATAAAAGAGCCATCTTTTATTTTAAACTTGTAGCAGTTAGTCGTAATTTTTTCTCTTGTCTGCAAAACTGAAGGCAAGGCAGAAAGCAAGTCAGTTTTGTCAAGCAGGCACCGCAACAACATAAACAGAGCCCCTGTCGGGGAAAACCAGTTAATTCCTCCCCTCATCCCTCAAGAAAAATGCTATTCCTCCCTCATCCCCCTCACCCATCCCGAACCTCAGAAATTCCCTACAAATCCATGCACGTCTAAGATAATCACAGTGCTTGGCACGTACAGCACAATGGTCTCGACTAAAGCATCTGCAAACAGCAATGCCCAAATCTTTCCAAGTCTGTTTGGTTTCCTCAACACACAACAACTGCTCCCAATATTCGGAACAGAATCTCCTTCCTGAATTATTAGTAACTGTACCTTGTCTGTGACATTCTGCGAGATGTGCTATATCATCTTGATGAAAATATTCATAACACGAAGTACCTAGAAGTTCCTGGGGTAAGTATGCCAGGATGGCTGTTGCCCTGGGGAAGGGAGGGAGAGGAAGAAAATAAAGAGAAAGAAAAAAAATTAAAAAAATCTTTTCAAGTTGAAGTATTAGTCAGAGATTCCTGAAGCTCACACTAAGGCTGGGTAAGGCTCAAGTAATGCGGAAAGGAATTTTCGGCTTAGAAAGTAAAAAAAATTCCTTAAGAACACTATTTTTAATTCTCAGGTAATTAAAAAAGTACCTAACACCCAGAGCCCTCAGGTATTACATTTGACCTCCCACCACCAGAGGGGATGTAAGGCTTTCTAAATAGCTTTGAAGATACGCTGTAATTTGGGGAATTTAAGCCTGAAAAAAGCTGCCTTGTGGCAGCCACAAGATAACACGAAGCTTTCTGCATTAAGTGCCACTGCAAAATGGACATCAAAGGGTTGGAGAACTCAAGAGTGGGACAAAACAACACCACACCAAACTCAACTTGGATTTTGTACACTTCTCAGAAGAAAATTACTGAGGGAGAAGTGACAGTTCCTTGAGGAAACTGAAATAAGAGTCGCAATTCCAAACTATTCCAATGCAAATGAAATATGAAGGGCAATAAGGAACAAACCTTATCAAGAGATCAACACCTCTTCTGCAATCTCAGAAAAGCCCAAATTAAATATCATAAAATGTAGAAATTAGCACATATTAATAATTATGAGTAAGAACAAAAGGAAAAAAGCTGAAGCACAAAATCTGTAGTATTTAAATGCGGGGCATTTTTGTATGTTCCCAAACACACCAAAGGAATTCAGCACCAACTGAGGACACCTCAAGTCCTCCTTGACAGGAAGATTGAAGCCCTCAGCCTTGGAGAAGGAAACAAGAATTCAAACTGACTTTTGTCTGGTGAGCCTTATCCCAGGACACTGAAACTCCAAGGTAACCCATCAAAGCAATCTCTGAGAGAACCACACAGCAGCAAAACCAGGCCTATCTTTAAAATGCAAGAGCTGGGAGCCAAGTCAGCCTTATTCCAGTGTTTTTCCAAGAACTTCAGTAACCAAGGCTTTCAGCAGCACTGCTGTGGAGGGGGGGACACCCGACAGAGATGGGGAACAAGCAGCATGAGCATCAACAGGTAATTTGTCCACCCTTTTCTTGTCACAGCAGGATGAACAGGTGCTGTGGAAAGGAGAATCTGCACCAAATTACAGACATCAATGGACTGGCTGAATTCAACATCTGACCACGCTCTATTATGCAAGGAAGGAAATTGTTTGTGTCCTTCTGGAATTTCATCCTGTATTTACTTTTTTCCTCAGCTCGCTTCTCCAACTTAACAAAGCAGCTCTGGATTCTGAAGCTGTATCTGATGACATCTGCTTAGATAATAAACTTAATTTTACTCTCAAATTCACCATGCAGACCAATTAAAAGCACCGAATAAACAAGGGGAGAGAGGATTCTCTTTAAAACTCTGCTCGGCTTAGCAGCCATTTCAACAGTGAATTTTTAAGCAGCTCCCTGGCTGTGGCAGCTCAGCTAATTGGTACCTAATCCACAGCAGTGCTTCTCCAGGGACCATGCAATCCATGAGGACAGAGAGGGTCACAGGGAGTTTGAGAAGTGTTTCTTTCCTGAGTTCCTTGGACAAATGATAAAGGAACAGCGCAAGTCTATATGAACAAAAAAACCTGACTTGGAAATAAAGCGTTTTCAACTTTTACAGGTGCCTAAATGTTCTCCAGGAGAAGCAAGGATCATTGGATGCCAACTTCAGGCCTACAGATGAGGCTTTCTTCTGAATAAATTCCCTTTCAAAGAGCCCTTTGAAGTAACACACACATCCCAAGGACTGTAAACAACAGCTGGAAAGCCATTAAATAAAAGCATATGTGTTTAAATCCGATCGGTCAACATTTTCTGAGTCTCATTATTTTAGAAATGCCTCAAAACTACACATCAGGGGAATATGTCTGATCTTTTGAAAATAAAACTTGTCCATAAAGGGGACAGAATGGCATTTTCTGAGCAACAGAAAGCTACGAATGCTCCCACAGCTCCCAGAGCGAGCACCAGCTCCGAGCACTCGAGAGTTGGTATTTTCAAAAGCTTTCTATCAAACTAAAACCAAAACCACCCAGACAACCTAACCAAAACCCACAAACCCAACCCCCCAAACCAGATAGACATAAAAAAATACTCTCCTTTCTGCACTTCCTCTCATGACTATCCTCTACTTCCTCTCAAAGGGCACTAAAGATCTCAGGTCTGAGTCTCCCCTGAAAGCAACTTTAGCAGGCAGGTTCTGTCAGAGTTTGGAGCTTGGGCTTTTCTGTGTTTCAAGCAGCTGAGCCAAAGCCACAGGGAAACTGGAGCAGCCTCATCTGGGCAGTCTCAACCCCTCTTGACAAGGAAGGGAACCAAGCAACCCCTCTCCAACCAGCCCAGAGTAACCTCTGCATTAACATCCTTCTCCCTCCTGCTTTTCCCTCAGTGATCCAGTAATTTCCAAGGAAGGTCCAGGCCGTATGTGCCTGCTACTTAAGAAAATTCAAGCCGTTTCTTTTGGAAAAGGGAAGAATTAGCCTTTTAGGTAATAAATTGATGTTTGAAAGCAGATACCACAGCAGCACAAGTTCTCAAACCGTTTCCAAGAGATAACCCTTGTGAAAAGCTTTCCTTTCTGCAAACACAAAGGGTCACAGAGAGAAGCATTAACCCAGCAGAATGTGCCCCAGTGAGCAGTTATATAAGTGTACATGCTAGCAAAGCCTAACCCAGCCTCTGCAGTCGCTTAACTGCGTGGTGTTTGCAAAAGGTTTCAGATAACAGAGGGAGCAATTAGGGTCCAGTTTCAAAACATTTTCTCCTCAAGATTACACACACACACATAACCCCCTTAATGAATTGGCAGAAACGATCCTGGCGTTACTCCGCCAGGTTTTTGAAATCTGGGGGATTTTTTTTTTTTTTAATTTAATCAGCCACGCTGAATAAATAAAAGCGTAGCAACGGCTTTGAGCTCCACCTCAAAAGCCAGCCCGACCTATGGTAAAAAGCTAAACAGGGCAGCAGTTCCTTTTCCCAGTGGTCTTCATGCTGCAGCCAGGAAAGCTGGGTGACTGGTGGTGGGAGCTGCTGGAGGAGCCCTTGATGCCTAAAAGAAGGCTACCTGAACAGAGGCTGGACAGAGTTAAAGAATAAAATAGATATTCACTGAAAGGCCTTCACAGGACACACCCTGGGAGTACAAAAGCCTGGCCAAGACTACACCTAAGATGGACCCCCAGGATGGACCCCGCGTCAGGGGTTCTTGCCCTTTTTATAAGTTTTGGCCCATTTACACATTCGGGCCAACTGTCCAACCACAGCTTCAGTCCACGCAGTCCCATCCTTTCGGACTGTCCCCTCTCAATCCATGGCTGTTTACATTCTTGGGGTCTGAAGCTGCAAATGTCCTTGGTTCTTCGGGCTGGAAACGGTGTGTTTTGTCCAGCCAGGCCAGGAGAAGAGCTGTTAGCACTATACGTGAAGCCCAGAGTTACAGACACACTAACGCAGTGTAAAATTTAAATAATATGGAAGTTAAAACCAAAGGTATCACCCACACCTCTGATCCACGAAGACGAATTTCCCGTCGATGGCGTGGCGGGACACGTACTCCGTGGGCTTCACGCGGATCTCGCCATTCACCGGCTGCGGCACCACGTGCGGGTGGAGCCTCCCGATGGCCACCAGGCAGCTCAGATTGCAGCCCTCGTTATCTGGCTCGTTATCTTCATCCAGGCCCATCTTTGTTGGAGGCCAGCTTTTTAAGTAGCCTGTGCTATGAATAGTGCAAAAGCTTTTGCGGTCTGCTGTGAAAAGAAAACAAACAAACGGGAAAAAAAAAAAAAAAAGAAAGAAAAAAAACCCAAAAAACAAACCAACAAAACCCAAGAAAGCGGTTAGGTCGTGGGTACAGCTTTGGAGAACTTCAGCTCTGCTCTGCTAATAATGCATCTCCTCTCTTGGGCAGGAAATTTGGGATACTTTTCACTAAGGAGGGGCTGGGGGTGTTTATCCTGGAGAAAAGGAGGCTCAGGGGAGACTTTATCACTCCCTAGAACTGCCTGACAGGAGGGAGGAGCCGGGTGGGGATCAGCCTCTCCTCCCAGGAAACCAGCAACAGGACAAGGGGACACAGCCTGGAGCTGTGACAGGGGAGGTTCAGGTTGGACAGCAGGAGGAATT
>VZTG01009502.1:167180-204565 GCA_013397845.1 Melanocharis versteri
AGAAAGAAAAAAAACCCAAAAAACAAACCAACAAAACCCAAGAAAGCGGTTAGGTCGTGGGTACAGCTTTGGAGAACTTCAGCTCTGCTCTGCTAATAATGCATCTCCTCTCTTGGGCAGGAAATTTGGGATACTTTTCACTAAGGAGGGGCTGGGGGTGTTTATCCTGGAGAAAAGGAGGCTCAGGGGAGACTTTATCACTCCCTAGAACTGCCTGACAGGAGGGAGGAGCCAGGTGGGGATCGGCCTCTCCTCCCAGGAAACCAGCAACAGGACAAGAGGATACATCCTGGAGCTGCGACAGGGGAGGTTCAGGTTGGGCAGCAGGAGGAATTTCCTCACTAAAAGATTGTCGAGCTTTGGAAGGGGCTGCCCAGGGAGGCGGTGGAGTCGCCATCCCTGGAGGAGTTCAAGAAGTGACACAGCACCCAGAGCCATGGCCTGGTTGACAAGGGGATGTTTGGTCAAAGGCTGGGACTCAATGATCTTGGAAATACTCTCCAGCCTTAATGGCTCTGTGATTCTGAGGGATTTTGCAGCACTCCTGCCGTAATGCAGCTAATCTGAGATAATCCAATAAGCAATTTATCTTGGCAAAACCACTGTTTATGCTGAAACATCACATAGCTCGGACCAAGGTTGCTTTTGGTACTCTCGAGCTGTAATATAATAATAATTTTATTATTTCAGCAGAGGAGGCAAATAATCCAAAGGAATGTATGAAGAAATTTGTAGATTAATAAATAAAATGCCTCTTTCAGCTTAACCTGAGGCTCCTACAAAACCCAGGAATGTGTTGGCAGAACGTACACTATTTGGGGTGTACAGGGGACAGCTGTACACAGGGGTGATGAAGCTTTGCAATGGCCAGTAAAAGCCAGTGTCCAAAAGGAGAATTCCTATTCCTCAGCACTGAGCAGGCCTGAAAACGCCAAGGAAGGTGACTTTCACAGGGAGGTAGAGTAAAAGGTTTATGCCAAACTACACAAACTGGCTTCCTCAGCAATGAGCACAAAAGCAGGATCCAAGGCTGAAGCTGAGCCTGAACCTCACAGGGAGTTGGGGCAGCTGCCACAGCCAGAGAATACACCAAAATTGCCTCTGTTCTCTTGGTGTTTGTCTTTTCTCTTTAACTAACACCAAATGTATTATTCACAGTACTCAAAGAAGCAGCCTTCACATTTGGGCTAAAAATATATTCCAACATGCCTAGAAAAACAGCCTGCAGAGGAAAAAATATTACCAACACTGCTAATGCTACGACCTAACATTCCAGGTGTAGAAATGCCATGTTTCCAGTACTCGGAATGGACCAAACCCACAGATGAACTTAGAATACACTCATTTTTTGAGGTGAATGGATATCCATCCAAACATCACTGGGCAAACATGGAGCAGAGAAAGAGGAACAGCTCCCCTTTACTGGAGACACTGGCCAGGTGCTCGAGACTGAATGTGATCTGACCAATGTCTGAAGATGGTGCAATAACCCCTCATAACTGTTGCCTGAAAAAGTTTCATCAAAGCAGAGTGGAGAATTTGGCTTTAAATGCTAATAAAAGTGTGTAAGAGATACTGGAGGGGGGTGAGGGGGACTCTGAAGAAGTAACAGACCTAGACATAGTTCAGAATCTTAGTAAGAAACATCGATAAACGTAAAAAATTTAACCGCTGCAAACGAGCAATGTTAAAAAAAAACCCTGGCGGCCTTGGTAATAAAAGCATGATGGTTACCTTTCTTCTTGGAGCAGGTTGAAGGGAAATCCTTGTCTTCTACTTTGACGGAGGGCCTGTTGCACTTCATCCTGCAGAAGAAGGAGCGCCGTGCCCCGGAGCAGAGCCGCGAGGGCCCGGGCGCGATGTCCGTCTTGACCGGGAGCCCGGCTGCACAAACAGCGAGGGAGGCACAGTCTGGGTCAGGGGCAGAGGGAAACGCACGCAGGGCTGCCCCACAAACCCCACAAACCCCACCCCACAGTGCTCCAGCCCCGCAGAAGCCCTGTTTTGGAGGTTTGGATGTGTGTGAGTGTGCAGGGCCCAGCTGCAAGTTGTGACTGCGCTGCGAGAACACCGAGGCGAGCTCGAGAGCACGGGGCTCTGGGTGCAAAGCCCAGCAAAAGCCTGGACAAACCCACACAAGGCCTGTGATAAGCACTGTAATTCCTCTGAACTGATTAAAGCTGGAGAGGCCACTTTTCCATCACCAGAGCAGAATTCCACACACAGTCCCTCAGGAGGCTCCTGACCCTCCGGACTGGCACTCTCCTATCACAACACCCTGCCAGAGAACACGTGTGCAGCATGTAGAGCAGAAGAGCCCCAGTGACACTCCAGGGACAGGAGGAGGAAAAAAGGTAGCAGGGACCTACACAGGGACTGCAAATCCCCAAGCTCTCCTGTTATGTCCAAGCAGTCTCTCTTGCCTTGCAGAAATAAGTGCACATGGACACGGCCTAACAATAAATCCTGACCTCCATCATATTCTCACAGGAGAGGCTTTTCTGTGGGAAAACCAACCAAAACACACCACTCTGAGCCAACAGCAGGGCGCTGGTACCAGCAGGGCTCCAGGAAGACATGGAAGGCTCCCATGGCACGCATCAGGAGCACAGGTACCAGCAAGGCCTGTGCTCCAAGGGCTGATGGAAGATTTAAATCACACAGCAACTTTTCCACAGCCTGCCATCCACTCCAGCCATTTCTGCACGGGGATACGTAAAATCAAGCAGCTGTCAACACAAGCAAGAACTGGTCGGGCCCTGAGGGCTTTTAAGGAGGAAGAGAGCAATTCCAGTATTTTAGTGGAACGCGTGCCTCCCTGACAATTCCACTGGAGGGAGGTGATCTCCAAGGGGTCAGGCTGCCCTGCAGCACATGCCCTCCAAACTGCTGCACCGTGGTGAGAGCACAAGCTGTGCCGAGTTACTCATGCCAACACCAAAATAAATACGTGCATACATCCTCGTACTCTTCACCAGTATGAGCTCTTGAAATTCTACCAATCCGTCTATCATAGCAGATGGGAAGACTGTAATTCATAGTATTTATTTTTGCCCTAACTTTGTCAGAGGCATACAAAAAAAAAAACCAGGAGGCAGCACTGGATATTCATGCTTGACAACCGATGAAACCAGGAGCCAGAAAAAACTTCAGCTGATTCTGCTGAAGCCTCCAGGCTCCCTGCCCTCGAATGATCTCTCTCAACTTCAGTTTCTGAAGTTGAGCTGGTGGCTTCTGTGAGCTGAGATCCAGGAGATTTCTGCTCCTGACAAGCAAGAGACTCAATGACCTGGAAATCTGCAGTTGTAAGATACCACCTTCCACTTAAGCAATGCAGACTCCTGTTATGAGAAGGAATTAAACACCCACTCACCTCAAGAGCAGCAGATACAGAACTACTTTAAAATGCCAGAGTGGAACAGAGCTAAGAGACATAGCAGGAAATGATTCCAAGGTTAAAAACCTTCTAAGAGAAAGGCTGGGTCATTGATGGCAGCGGCAGTAAGCAATAAATAAGTAGATAAATAAAATGGATCCTCTATCTTGGCTGACAGCTAAGGACTACCAAGATCATACTGAGTGTATTCTGACCATTTAGGATGAAGGATTAGAACAAATGCTTCACAAGCTCTAATGGAAGAAGTTAAAGCTTGGATGCCTGGAAAAGAGAGGACACCTCACAGGTGAAGGCAATTCCAATAATGCATCTGTGCCACAGTGCATGCCAAACCCATCAGCTTCCAGGTACCTGTTTCGCACTTTTTTTTCCCTTTTTTTGTTTCTTCCTGTCTTTAAGCTAAAAGCTCCTTGGCATGGGACAATCCAGACAGCATCCCCCCACATCCCCACTACCGACACGAGGCAAAGCCCCAGCAGCAGTGACTCGAGGTGGCACTTTTCCCAAAGGTGGTGACACTCACTTTTCGCATCTATGAGTCTTTCTCGTGGCGCAGTGTCGGAAGAAGAGAGCTGCTCCTTCACTTTGGCAATGTCTTTAGGATGGAGATAATCAAACAAACTTTGACCAATCAAATCATTCTGTAGAGATTGAACATTCAGTCAAAAAGTAAAATAATGGCTCGGTGTATTTTCTTCATTTTAGCATCCAGTATGAACAATCCTTTTACATTTAGGTGTAACCAAGGAATACCAAACATCCAGCCCCAGCCCCACTGCACGGGGTTTGGGCTGGATGACCTTTGAAGGGTGCCTTTCAAACCAACTACTCCATGATTTTATTATTTGGTGGAAGGTTTTCTCTGTGTACTGAAGTTATGACTACGTTACACAGTAATTTCTGTCATCATTTTCAGTAAGGGTTTTGCAGAACTGGATTCCCCCACACCAAATATTCTGGTTTCTCCTCAGTCTCACTTCTACCACACGTTCGAATGAAAAAAATCCTAATTGCAAATGTTCTCCTTCATTATGTACATATGAATAGGTATTTAGTATATACCTAACTAAAGGCTGGCTGAGGAAAACTTTTGAAGCTAACACAGGTTTTAAATTCGATGAGGAGCGCAGATGACAGAAAGAATGAAGATTATCTACACAATATATGGTCCAAGTTAAGCCTTATGTCGAGCATATATTAAAAATCTGGCTTTGGTATAACTGCTTTCCAGTTTCCATCAGTAAGCATGCAAGCAAAACCAGAACAGACAGAAAGAAAACGAAGTTGAAAAATCCATGTGAAGCTACTGGAAGAACTCCAGACTGATGTTTCAATATCTGCTTACGCTCCCAATTAGGTAATGCTTTTGCAAGCCTGAGGGTAAATCCTTGGACAGAATGCATCAATCAGTGAATTAAATTCAGTTCCTTTTCACCTCCTTGCTTTGAATGGAAACCAGAAACAACCTCCTCTAATGACATGGCAGAGAAAAGCTCTCTCTTTGCAACCCCTCTCAGCTTTGAAGGCAGACTGTTCTCATACCTACCCCCCAGACAAAGGCACAACCAGCAAAAAGCTCCCAACACTCTTAAGACCTAATGTACTTAAAATGGAAAAGAATACCTGACTGTAGTTGAGGATCTTGAAGACAGATTCTGAAACAAACAGTATCTTTCCTCTGTCACAGCCCACAACAAAAAGAAATCCATCTGCTGCCTAATTAGGGGGGCAAAAAAAAGAGTCAAATCCTAAGTTATACATCCTCATTGCATCGTTATAACCTTTAAAAACACTTTGTGTACAGTAGAATCTCTACACTAGGAGAGCTGTCTTAACATTTAGAGGTAACTGAGTCAACAGGAAAAATGTGAAATTACAATGAAGGGGTTTATTTTGCATCTGCAAACATTTTTGGCATCATTCTGGGCATTGTGCCCAGAATGTAAAATAACTTTTATGAGAAGAAAGAAGCCATGTCTTGTCCAACAATATTATGATTATGTTTAATAATGCCTTCAAATTAAAATGTTATTTTAACTGTATTTAAAGAAGCTCCTCTTTTAGAAACCAAACATAACCTGGGTATTTATTTCTGTGCCTGGAGGCAACCAATCCCTATTTCCAAAGTACAGTCTTTCAGTCACACACAAGCATGCAGGAATAGGCCCCAGTTCTGGATCTTCAGAGTCACAATGCTGCAGAAATTAAATTCTGCATATGCTGCACCTGGACACTGCAGCACTCCAACAATTACACAGCACTAGGAGAACCTAACTCCTGACTAATGAGATAAGCTCCCCACACTGTAACAGCAGTAGGACAGCAGGCAGCCAAACACACTAAGTCATGTTACATCAGTGACCTCAAAAAAAAGGTGTTCCTTGTATCATTGTTCACTGAAAATCAAGGCAAGGAAACCCAGGGCAGCAAGCCTGCAAGAAAACAGTTCATGTAATTCTGGTTTGTTCAGGTAAGAACTGAAGATTCTGATGGTTACTATCTACATATCAGCCTCCTCAGATCCCCCTCTTCAATCTTTCTGCTTAAATTAAGAAATGCTAGTCATCATTAAACTCACTTACTCTGTGAAGCAGTCTCCAGATTTCTTAATTATCCTCCATAATCAAAACATTTTTAAGCTGAGATACAAGGCAGAAAGATACCAGTGGTGTGCTTTGGGAGAGCTATAGTCACAGATATTAATATCTCTTAATTAAAAGTTGGAACATACCCTGAGAATAAGATGTTTTAATTCATCATCTGATAGAAAAGCAGGCTTGTAGTTTGCTTCTGTATATGGGTTTGTAGCACCTAAAGACAGCAAACAAACAAACAAACAATTCCCATATCACCAATGTTACACACTTAAATGAGCAATTTTCCTTTGGCTCCTTCTTAGACTTGTTCATTGCAGGATCTCTTAAAAATGCACTTTTTTGGCTTTGTTTTGCCATCAACGTGAGCTCTGTCGGTACTAACTTAAAAAAGGACGAAGCTTTTTTTGCTAAGACACAAGTACTGCATTAGGTAGAAATGCAAATTAAATGCCTCTGAGCTATAAAAGTATTCCTTGACAAATTTTTGAACCCAAAGGCTGTCCTTGATTTATGGCCGAGTCTCAGAATTAGAAATTATAAAAAAAAGAGGTTAAAGAATAAAAACATTCAAACTATTTCTTCTCCTTATAACTCAGTAAAACATGACAAGCTCATGTTAACAAATCATCACTCAGGAATTTACAAATCAGTTCTCTCATTCCACGCCAAAGATAAAACCCAGCATTACAACGACATCATCTTACAATGCCAAAACCCCAAAACTGGCAACAAATGAGGCAACTATTTATTAAGGAGTAATTCTGCTCATTCTGCTCCCTTCAGAAAGGCAGAAGAGAGTTAAATTAGTAACCACTGAAGTGTTATGAAGTATTAACCTCATGAAATGACAGTGGCAGGAAAGCTAAGCCTTTCAAAACCACGAGGTTAAATATGACTGAAGGCACCAGCTCTCCTAGAAATGAGAACAATCACCAGGATCATTTTTACCATTAGCTGCGTCCCTTTTCTTTCTCAGTGGTGCATTTCTTGAAGGCTCAAGCTTTTAACATCAGCACCACTTGTACCCAAGCCTGGTTCACTCTTATATGAAGCTTTAGGAACACACAGTGATTTCTCACAACCTCAACTCTTCCAAACCTGTGTGTTTCCCTTCGAGTGCTTGCAACAGAAACTGGTCAAAAAGACCAAAACTGAGCTTTCAAAGTACTCTCTATTCTTTCACACAGGTGAAGGTACAAACACAAAACCTCCGAAGTCCTGTAGGAATATTATACCTAAAATCTAACCTTTCTATCCCACAGCTTAGCACATTGCCTGCTTAGAGCAGTGCTCAGAATTAACTGTGCACTGCCCACCTGCCCCAGCTGCCTTGGTCAGATGATGGAAAATTATTCTTTTCTCATCCCCAAGTTCCCCCAGCCACATCAGGGCATTTACTGGACCATGAACTAGCAAGCTGTGAATGAACACCGAGCATCAGATTCCAAGAAAAGGGGAGGAGCCCTCCCAAAACGAATGAACTTACTCCTTTTTGGCTAAAAAGGGAGAGGAAGAGCGTGGCTTCGGGGAAATGCCACTTGGAAGGGCCCTGCAGCCCCCAGGCAACTCACCACGAAGTGTTTTCATGTGCTGGACAGCCATCCTGAGCACGGTGAGCTTGTCCAGCTTGCGGGACATGGCGTTGCACGTGGGCACCAGCGAGGCCAGCTCGTCTATGAAACTGTTCATCTTGTCCCTGCGCCTCTTCTCGATCTGACTGTGAGCCTCCCTGCACAAACACAAAGGCAGGACAGCGTGGAGCCATGCCCCAAAGCAACCTCCTCAGGACAATTAAGCTGCCCTCCCCTCCTTGTGAAAAGGACAGCAGACGTTCTTGGGACATTTGATGTGAATTATTTGGGCAGAGAACGGTTATAAGCAGCAGGAAGGGCTGCAGCACAAGGTTCTGGCTGAAAACCACAAGCACACCCAGTGCTGGTTTGTATTTTCCCATGTTAAGATTCACTGCTAACACTTTCACAACCCACAACGGAGTCTGAAAGAAGAAAGATGAAGAAGGTGGCATTACCAGAAACATATCTGGCTTCAATTTCAACAGCAATGAAGTAACTAAAACTAAAAGTTACTCACCAAATTAGCGTTTTCACAAAACTCTATGCAAACTTAATGAAAAATGTCAACAGTGCAAAGATATGGAAAAATAAGGGAAGGTCAAAGCTGGAAAAATAAGGGAAGGTCAAAGCTAGGAAAATGTATTTTCAGATGAAACATACACAAATAATTCATACATGGCAAAAAGCAAGAGATAATTCTTTTAAATGTATCTGTTCAGAGCATTACCTTGCATTTTTTATCCTGCCTTGTTGGTCTGCATACTCCAACCTGTTGAGAAATGACACCACAAAGTTACAGCGTTGAAAGCACTCAACCCAATTCTTTTACTGCATCTCACATCCTACTGATCCCCATTAAGATCAGGGTATTTTTTTAGAATTTGAATGTTTATTTAACCTTTCTACAGAAAAGATCAGTATCTATAACTTTGGGGGTTTTTCAGCTTGTCTTTTTCATGTTGTTTAAACAATCTTATGCCTTCATCCCAGCAAAGCAATAATTTGGGACCACAGTGACACTGAGAACAGGCACCCCCAGTCAGGATCCTGTGTCAGAGCTGTGGAACTGAGATTTCAGTGGCTGTATCAACAGTACCTTCCATGTTGGTCATCTTTATCTGTATCCATACCTTCCCTGCAGAAACAGAACAAAGCAACACATCACAAACTCAGCAGGACTGGCAGAACTGTTATCCAACTACCATAAAGTCAGAATGAAGCATTCCTGCCATCTCTAAACCATAAATGCAAAAATAAGAGGATAGAAACAACAACCTGGAAGGACTAAGGAAGCTGTATGGGTTTTGCAGCATTAAAACATTTTCTTAAATTAGTCGTGTCTCCTTCAGAACTCACTAAATGGCACAGCTTGATGTGTTTGACAGTAAAACATGCTGCAGTTCAAAGATATCATCTGTTACAAAAACGTTTTCCAGTTAGCTAGAGACGGTGGGGGGGGAAAACCCAACTTTGTGCAGATGTCTGTATGTTCTACAGCTCAGTTTGCCTCACGGGAGCTGATTTTGGGGTAGAAGATGGTAAAAACCTAAACTAACACACCCCTGGAGAAGGCCAAATGCATGGAGAGAATAAAAGTCTGTGTGAAACTAACCAGGCACACTGGAAATGAGTACAACTTCCAGTGTAGATACACGGTTTGCCTTTGTTTCAACATGAAGGAAAAAGTGAGGAGAGAGGAATAAAGAGTAGAAATAATCCCCCTCATTACATTTAATATTGTAGCCATATGTGCACAACTAAGCAGGAGAGGAGAGTAGAAGTTTTCATAGCTGTACTTGGTAAAAAAAAGCTAAATGCCCACGACTACACATCTTTTTTTAGACAAAATAATTAGGAAGAGAATGTTTTGATTTATGTAAATCTGTACGACTGCGCTTAAGTGGATATTCCTAGGTCTGCTCATTCTGGTTTAATTTCTACCTGTAAATTTTAAATCTATGGAAGCAAAAGGCAGGGAAAAAACACTGGGCATCTTTTTTAAGTGAAACCAATTACCAAAATATTTATACTTACTCAAAAGGAAAGCCATCGAGTCTGAAAAGAAAGAAAAATAAAGTACACCATATATAGGAAATAAGAACAATGTCTTACATTTTCTGCTGAAATTCTCAAGCTAATTAATATTCTATTTGAAATGAAAAGCACAATGAAAACAGGACAATAGCAGTGAGCATTTTCTAAAGAAACAAGCTTGTTGAAATGAATCTACTTTCTGAAAGAATAATTCTGCTTTTTAAGAAAAGAGAGCATAGTTCATTACACTTAACGTGAAAAACTAATAAAATAACTAACCTAAATTATGTTATGCAAATCATTGAGATATTGTTTCATCTTCAGAAAGGAAAGATCTGTGCTTTATGCGTGTTGTCCTTGTGGTTAGATAAATGGGATTTCAGAGGACTCTAAGGCCAGAAATAAAACATAAAAATAAAAATAAAGTATCCCAAGTTTCTCAGCTTTTGATTCTTGCCCAGCAGGACAGATGCACATTTTGCTTTAGTCTAAAGTCCCAAGCTGAACTTCATACAGACTTTATCATATCATAAGGAAATGAAACAAAATTTCTACATGCAAGCTCACTGCTGGCATCACCTCAAGTCTGTAAAGTGACCTGAAATACCAGTGAGCTTTACCACGATAAGAGGCTCTGTTTTATAGAAGCCTTGTGAAAAAGTCTTCTCACTCAGCCATTAACACACCTGTTATTCCTGCTCAACACTGGAGCCTTCTTGAAAACAAACATGGTAGCCCTTCACGTATTATTCACTGCACTCTCAGAGCAATTACCCTTGTGATCAGCTTTAAAATAATAATAATGATAATAACAACGCTAAATGTTTTCAGTCTGCACACCTGAGTTACTGTCTCAGCCACTGACTCCTGACACTCACAATTACACAGCCCTGGTGACACCACCCTTAGCTCTGGGATGTTTGTTGTTAAACACCCCCAGAAAGCAGAATCTAGAACGGGTACAAGGTAAGTTATTAATGCATCAGGGCAGTTTGCTTTCCCATCATGTAACATTTCGATTGAAAACATTACTCCCAAGAAAAGAAATTTACTGTTCACAGTCCTGTGCATGAAGTCTTGGCTAACAGCATTTGACCAGCCCTCGCTGAAGTGACAGCAATGGGCTGGGCAGGAATTTCCCTGGAGGAGCTGCAGGAGAAAGAACTAAAAAACTGTTGTGGAGAGCTGAAAGTGCAGCTGATGACTCCTCTTGCTTGTACCCAAGAGGTGAACAAGGAACCACCCTAAAACACTGGCTCTGCCTCCCTTATTCCCTGGCTTCACTGGGATGGGAAGCATCAAACTGGACACTTGGATAATTTATGTAATAAAGTCATTAACAGGCAGCAGAAGTTGAACAGTAGCATTTCTGAACATTTTCCCACACCTACACATATAAGGAGGGATCAAGGTAGTCTACCTTAAGTTCTGCTTCCCAAGAGGAACATTTATTAGCCACCAATTGCTTTGCAACACAACATGAACTGTGGTATGACTACAGCTGTTGCAAACTTATTTCACTAAGGATTCAAGGAAACAGTGTCTTCACACATTTTTAAAAAATGCACACAAAACCTAAAGGGCAGAATTATACTTTACAAGAACAAGCTGTCTTTTGGAAAAGAGGACTTGAGTAATGCTTCCTAACCAGAGGAATAAAAATGGAGAAATCCTTTCTAGAGAAGAGGAAGTTGGTAAGATTGAGGCTGTTCACTCAATTTTGTAGTAGTCAGCTTGACTAGAGGGACACATGTGCTTTTCAGGGAGACTAAAGGCAGTTCAGAGTTATTTAAAGTTTCGTGCATAAGTTCTCCTAAAAGGAGTCTAATTCTTTATTGTGATGCTCAGCATGGGTTAAAAATTCTGCCCCTCCTCGTAAAAAGAGCCGCCAACACTCCAAAGGCTCCCAGCAATCAAATCTGTGCTAAGTTGCATGAAAAATGGACTCTGTGGCTGGATGAATAATGGATGTGGCCACTCACAAGCTGCCCTGCAGCCACGCTTTGTGAAGTTACAATGCAGAGGAGGCTTGCACAGGGATTTGCACTAAGGAGGCTGCTCTGGATGCTGCTCTTAGTGCTCCCAGTGCAGGAGACATTACAGGTCTGGGAGTTTGGCAAACTCTACTGTGCCCTTCTCTGCCCTAAAGCAGAGCTGGTGGGATTTCCTTCTACAGCTGAGAACCACCACAAGATTAAACCAGTTGATTAAAAGACAGCTCCAATACCTCACACCAGAGACTATTCAGATACATATTCAAATGAGAGCCCAAAACAGCTTTATCAGGCAAAGGCTGGCAGCACGTTGATAGGAAGTGAATAAATAGGCAAAAAAATAGGTGAAGAAAAGGAACTATTCCTAGTTTTGCTTCCACTTTTCAATAAATTTATTATCTTCCCCCTCTGTTAGTCAGACATTGTATTTCCTGTGTAAATGGTTAATATAGTCAACCTTCACACCATACATTTCATCAGTACTTATTCCACATCCCCACCAGCCAGAAGTTTTTCTCCTCAGCCTTACCCCATGTGATAGCCCTCAATTCTAGCTGCACTGAAATGACAGCTTTATTTTTATTATTATTATTAAATAATGAACTTGCCTCTTAGTGCATAGTAGCTTTCTTTATTAAAACCTTTAAAGCAGATTGTAAAGAAGAAGTTATTTAAAAATTGCTATAAATATTTCTGTAGTCTTCCCCAGTGAATTGTTGTGTCACCAGCCTCCTTTTAGCAGTGCTAAATCAAGAGAAATCCAACTTACTGATAATCAGTTGAGCTTCCCTTTCTTTTCCTATTACAGTCCATTCCTGAAGTGCTAAGAGAACTGGAGATCAAGTCAGCAGGGTCTGGTGACATAAAGTCACTAATTGTAGAAGATATGTCCATCCTTTGGTCTGCCATTGGACTGTCTAATATTAGGGAAGAAAGAAAAAACAACCCCCCAACCAAAAAACCACTGCATTAATATAAGCAGCCACTTACATATTTTTAACCAAAAATGTTATCTCGAACTTAGCATTCTTAAAAAAATGCAACCATCAGTTTCTATTATCTCCTCTTGCTGTAAAAACAACAGGTAATTTCTCCTTTTCCAGTTACTGCTGTATGGAGTATTGCACACAAACCATGACCATTCTCCAAACACGTTATGTAACACAATTGTTTTTAAAGATTTATCAGCATGATCTTGAACTAAACCAGGTTTAGTCTAATATTACCTGGCCAGCCAATTGCTTCTACCTAACAAATATTTCTGACAGGGATCACTTGTTTTAGTGTGTCTCTGTATTTGAAGATCATATTAGAACAGTTCACAAACTTTTGAAGTTCCATTTCCATGAAATTCAGAACATTTCCGTAGAAATAAACAGTTCTGCACAGCAGACCCCACAAATAAAAAAATTATAACCCAATGGTGGTCTAAGAAGTCTAGCTAAAGGTACAAATGAATCTAATTGCCTTTTTAATTCTCTAGACTGCAAATAATTCAAATCTTCACTATCTAATACTACAGACTGCAAAAATTACATTGTTGGAAGAAACCCCGTGAAAAGTTCACTGCTAAATAGCATCAACTGTGGAAGAGAAGAGGTTTTACCTGAAGGCCTGTCTTGGAAGCCTAAATCCACTTGGGCAAAGATGATGATGCTCAGCCCAAAGCAGCTGATAACCTTAGAACTCTTCCATGCCTCATGTTCTGTTGGTCAAATACTTTCAAAAACCTGAATGGGAGGAAAACCAGCAAGCTTAGAAAACACCTTACAACCAATGGTTTTAAACACAATTTACAAAAGATGCTTCCAGCTCAGGGATCAAATATTCATTTCCTTACGAAGTGTAGAAGGTTTATCCATCCATCAAAAGGATGGGATGTGCATCTCCAGTGGCCCAAGCTTTGGGCAGAAGGAATCTCTTTGGCACCACTTCCTTTTGGGCCCTTTTTACCATTCCTGGTCTTTGCATAAACCCCCTCTGCCCAAAATGATCACACAGACAATCAGGAGCACATTTGCTGCCAGATGCTGCCAGAATGAGTTAAATTGCTGTCACAGAGCAAAGGACAGACTTACCCTTCACTCCTGACTGCCTTACTCTAAGGTTGGCCCGAATTTTGGGCTTGGCTTACTGCTCTGTTTTCCACTGTAACAGCAGCTGGCATCTCTGAAGGACAGGGGTTAAACACGGTTTTATTCTGCAGGCTTCAAGTTTTATATAAAATCCACACCCCATACTACAACTCACACCCTCAAATGTGTCTCCCACCGTACTACAAACATGTGGATGCCCTTCCCTTCCACACTGCTGTCACCAGACAAAACTCACTACGGAAGATTTAGAAGCTGTTCTACATTTTCCTCCTGCAAGAAAACTTCCAAAGTCCACTGGACACACAGTTTTCTGGTTGATGCACCTGTGAGCGTCCTGACTGCCGTTCCAACCTGTGACAGCAGCAGAACTGCCCAAGCACACAGAACAAGCAGCCCCCTGACACTCTCAGAAGTGCACAACTCAAACAACCAATATCCTGTCAACATGATCACACCGTAACCAATCCTGCTGAAGCATCTATGGAGACTTGTTATGAGTTACTAGCCAAAAAAAAAAATCCAAAGTTGCTTGTTATCATTTTCTTCAGCTCTGCCAGAATAGCAAATTCAGAACTTCACAAGCTTCAATTATCTAATTTTCTGGTCAATGTAAGGTCAGGCGAGTCATTGTTTTAGTACCCCCAACTTCTGAGCAGAGGATCACTGCTGTTCCAGCAGCAGAGCATCCAAGCTGCTGCTGAGGGCCCATTGTCCATCTCACCCAACAACTGCTCTGTGGTCCTTTCCCAAACAACCCGACCCCTTTTCCATTTTTGAGAATGTGTGGATGTACTGGTACAGGCACATCGAGAGCCCAGCTGGCACCAAAACCAACCAAAGCTAAATCAGCACAAATTCAAGCCAAATTATGAGATGCCATTGAATCCATCAGCACATCTGTTTTGCAAGGCTGCCATTCACCCCCAGAGCTATTTTAGGTCAGGCCCTACGTCTCCCTGTGCCAGCCTTTCCCCAGCTGGCTGCTTTGTCTCTCTCACCCCAAGCAGCCCAAGAGCTGCAGACTCGATGGTGTTACTGTGGTGTGTGAGGTTGCTGCATCTCAATTTAGCATTCAAACCAGTCCCTGGCCGTTTCTCTGTGTGTGGTTCAGACCCAAACCCATCCTCTCCAGTCTCAGTTGATGTGCAGAAATCACCTATAGCTAAACTTAGTGTGTTTCTGAACACCTCTCTATGTGAGGGTGCTGGCTGAACTCACATTTTACTGCTTCAGATAATTTCATGGACCACCTATGATGACCTCAGACAGAAGGCTGGGATGAGCTGGAAGGAACAATGAAAAAATGGGGTGGAAGAAAAAGGGTTTCTAAGTTTACCACAGCCCTCTCTCTTTAAGAATGGCCACAACAGTCAGCATTTTAGCTTCAGAATCAGAATACTGCACAAGCTACCACGCACTAATGCAAAAAACAAATTTTTGTTCATCTCAAACAAAAACTTCATATCAGTATCACAGAAAAAAAATCTTGAAATCAAGTACCCATTCTGCTGTGCTATTTTATACCTGTCTGTATTTGATCGTTTCAAAGTAGCTATTTTAAGTGTCTTGACCATTTAAGCAGAAAAAAATACATAAAGAGCAGAATTCTCAATTTCTTTTTCAGTCAGCCCTTTCTCTACCACGTCCCAAATGCTCATCCAGTCCTAACAATCACAGTCCTACATTTTAGCATTACAGGAGTTAAGAACCATGCATGTCTCTTGAAATGAGCTTTAAAGTTAAGAAAATGTCAACTCAATGATCAGAGCAAAAATCAGCATACCCCACTAAATAGTGAACAGTTCAGAGAAATGTTTTTTCACAAGGCTTTCTTAAAATTCTGGGAAATTGAATATTTTACTGTCTTTTCAGCCTCCATCTGCTGGATGTTCAATGCCCATAAAAAATTCTCTCAGAGAAGGAACATGAAAGTTACCCATATAAATATGAGCAAAGTTCAAATCTTCCGTTTATGATGCCAAACCTGTTGCCAAAGTACTCCAAGGACCTGCTAGAAAAAAATGCCATGGAATCTACTTCCTGATTAAGTTCTCCTGCGGAGCAGAATCAAATGATATTTTGTCACTGTATCCATGACAGCTTGTCTCTACAGCCTGTTTGAGACTACTTCCTTCAGGATTCCCCTTCCTTGCATTCCATCCTCCTCTGATCCCCTGAATCAAGGCTAGTGAGACAGCAAAAAGAACTCTTACTGTTCGTCCCTCAAAAAAATAAAAAAGTGAGATGACACGTGACCAGCTTAATCATGCAGCAAAGCTGATCACGAGTACACAAACACCTCTGAGCAAATCAAGGTCACCGCCAAAGTAGGTCAGCTCCACGAGGCAAGCACCCACCCGGGAGCCAGGACCTCTTTGCACAAGCCCCAGCAGCTCTGGTTGCCCCCAGGCAGGAGGCAGCTGTGGCCAAGGCACGCACGGATTTATTCGGAAAGAACTGCAATTGGTAACTTTATGAATCACGAGCGCCCCGTCTCTCAAAAGCGCAATTTCGCAATGACAGAGGAAAACCGTGGTGTGGTTTCCTGAAGAAGTCATTGAGCAGATACTCATTGTCCCTATGGGTAATGACTGAACCAAAAACAGCTCTGAGAAGGAAACCATCTACTTCCCTTTGCAGCAGTATTCCTTGGCTGAGTTAAGTGCCGCAGCACAAGCTGGTACAGAACAGAAGAAGAGCTTATTTATCTCCCCCAGCAGCAGCTTGCTCCACTTGCACTCGGTGATGGGCAGATTTCAGCTCAGCAGCACGAGGACTCCAAGTGCCCCCGGGATGATTTCAAGATGCAGACCAGCATCCACGGGCACAGTGCTGCAAGTAACAAGCAGTGCCTGCATCAGAACCTTTATTACGGAATACTCCATAGGAACCACAGGAAGATCTCTGAACTAAAGCAGGGTCGTTTCCTTTCCTCTCAGTACTTAAGCAGCATCTGTCAGAATACTTCCCATCTTCCCAATATATGGATACTGTTTGCTTTTAATGGCTCCCTAACACTGCACTCCCAGGAGACAAAAAGCCCCGTGGCTTCCTCTCACACGCAGATGCATCTCACCACGCTCTCTGGTGCAAAGAAGGGGTTTTACCCTGGTTTGTTTGTTGAGGTCACCCTTTTACCACCGAGTTCTCAGCACGTGCACCAGCCCCCGGCAGCCTGTGAGCCACCTCTGAGTTTGGGAACTCCTCCTGACATCAGCAGCCCGTGTTTCAACCCTGACCACACACCCAGAGCTCCTCCAGCCCCTCGCAACAGGGCACAGGGATGCCCTGCTCTGTGGAAGGCAGAGGCACAGCCCAAGAGACCCCCTCTTCCAACTGCTGCTCCCCATCTTTCCCAAGGAAAAAGCAGCAGGCTGGAGGAAAGCAGCCCATGAATTATAACCAGCTACAAGACAAACAATTTTGACATGGAGGGGAAAAAGCCTCCAATAAACAGAAGAAAAACTCCATGCGCAGTTTTTCAATAGATCAATCTGTCCAGGTACAATCCTACACCAAAAGCACCTGCTCATCAGCAAAGTCTGTGAGAAAAGGCAGAACAGCTCAGATCATGGCATCACCTCCCAGCTTTCCAGACTCTCACAGTGCTGATGGAGACACAGGACAATGCACTTTATCTTGTTCACAGAACACTGAGACTTCCAGATCAAGAGGGGTCTCAGCTCCCATCGCTCCTTGTTTATGAGGGAAAGTACCTACAGCCTTTACTCCCAGCTACTTTAACAAAGGACCTCTCTGTTGCCTCAAAACCAAGAATAAGTGGTAACTAAAATAACTTTCTCTTGCAGGGAGGAGCTCAAAACTAGACCCAGAAGACGGAAGTGTCTCAACAGCACTCAGTAAACGGGAAGGATCACTTCCCTCAGCCTGCTGGCAGCACAACTCCTAATGCAATCCAGGAGGCTCTTGGCCTTCTTTGCTGCAAGGGCACCCGTGCTGGCTCATGAACCATCAATATCTTCCCTGCCAAGCTGTTTCCCAGCTGCTCAGTCCCTAATCTGCACTGAGACATGGTATTTTCCCTCTCCAGGTATGGGACTCAGCATTTCCCTCTGCTAACTTCCTAAGGTTCTTTGTAAGATTTTTGGTGACCCTTTCCTCTGGTCTGCAGAGATCTGCCTGCTTGGTAGCACACTCCTGCAGTGTCTCAGACATTCCTCCTGGGTTTGCATTTGTCTGCAGCTCTGAGTATAACGTTTCAGACAGCATGGAAGGAAAGGAAAGCAGGCTGGTTCTGGAAAGAGAACCCAACGGAATTAAACAACCTCCAAAAATCCTAGCTCGTGCTCATCTCTCAGTGAAGCAGATAAATATGTGTCTCAAGGGGGTGTAGTCACACAGGAAAGCCTTATGGACAGAACTATGGATCACCTTCATAGCAGGAAAGGAAAAATGGATCAAAACCAAAGCCAACCCATGCCAATTCCAGGAATCAAAGCTGTGCTATGCTTGAAGTACCTCCCTCCTCAGCAGGGGACTGGGATATACCCGCAGTGATACAGCTCAAGGTCTAGCTTACAATTCTACAGAACAGCCACTGGAGACATCATCAGAACCAGCATCCTGAGTATCCAGCTGACCCTGAGCCACAGGAGATGCCATTTCCCTTCACATCTCAAGGGTCTGCCTCTACCTACCCACGGAATCCCAGCTGCAAGAGTGTTTCAACCATTACTGAAAGTGTGATCTAGCGTAAGCTTCTCGTCAGCCAAGATTAGACTCTTTGAGCTCTTATTCTTTGAAGTGAGCTTATGTTGGCCTGCTTGCATATTTCATTCTGGGCAGCCATCAAAAGGAAACATCACAAGGGAACCAATCAAGCCCTTGTGAAAAGGGCGTGGTGATGCACACTCTTGGAAATCAGTACTAACACGCTGCTGTTACCAAAGGAATTTGGCCTGCTTCAGTAATCAATCTGCCAGCACAGGCACTCCTCAGGCTTCAAGAAACTCCTTCCACAGGGAAAACAGAAAGGGACCTGCCTTTCTTGGAAGGCCAGGTTCGAAGGGATTTATGAAACCTCTACACATGAAACAAACTGCAGCCTCTCTCCAGGCTACCAGAGCCAAGAAGTACTGGTCCTCACATCACCAGATAATGGGTACAGCCCCCAGTGCTGCAGGAATTCCTAAACTCAGCCCCAGCACACAGAATGAGACTGAACCAGCACTTCAGGTGTCTCCACCGAGAACAGGAACCACTGAATTCTGCCTCAGAGCTCTGCAAACTCGGTGTTTTATTGGGTGCCTCGTGACATTTTATAGCCACACTGAGATCACCACAGATATTCTAGGAACACACGTTCATGTTTCACCTCAAATGTCAACATGGGCACATTAAGGAGGGTTTTACCAAAAAAAGTGTAGCTGCCACACGGCATCTGTAAGGTAACAGCTGATCTCCTACAAGGAGTAAGAAAAGTTACACGAAGAATTACACCCAGGTCTAACTGTAAAGGAAAGACCCACTCTCAACCAGCACACTCCTTCATGCCTTTGGATGTCTGGATTTCAACAGGTCCTGCTGATCTAAAACACCCAGACTGATGTCACTGGAAATGGACACAGCCATCATTCCGTAAAATGGAATAAAAATCAGTCATCCTGAGAAATCCAGCTGCTTGTAGAAAAAGGATTGAGCTCAATGTCAGAAGTGTTTTAATTATTTAAACCCAAGAAACCCAAGCCAACATACTTTAAAACAATGGTTCGGAAATGTTGTTCAGCACAGCATCCCAGAATTTCTGTAATATAAGTTATGGAACAGAGTAACATTAAAAATAGGGTCTACTAATGTTAAATGTTGGTACACTAAGTTCACAAAATCTATATTAGGATGTGATATTTAATATTCATTTATTCCAATCCTTCAGAAGATTTTGTGTATGCGTGAGAAGAAACAAAGTATTGTATTTTCAACACTGGGGAGGATGAGAAGACTTCAAATTAATAGACAACAGAAACTTTAAGTCCTTTGGGCCAGTTATTTCAATCTACTCATCTGACATCAAAATCAATTGTTCTTTTAGAAACGACAGAGTTAAAAGAAACAAACCCAGACACAACAAAAGAAATCTACTCCCTCAATGACTACGATATAAACTTAGGTGAAGCCCTGAGTTTGCAGGCCAGGTCCAGCCTCCAGTGTGAGGGACACACGGTTCCACAACCCCTTGCTCACCAACCCTAAGGCAGCCAAGGGATCTGGAAGGGCTGGGGGGCAGAGCAGGGTGTGTGAAAGCCAGGAAAATCCATCCTACCATGCGGGTAAATCAATTATCCAACATTAATGGGCTTCAAGGAAAAACCTAATCAAAGTCGATTTCTTTAATAGCTGATGTGCTTCCAGCACGCTTTGATCAGAAACACACACCCAAACCCACAAAACAACAAAAACCTTCCCAATTGAGGAGGCAGCACTTCTGTGAAGTCTCCCAAGTTGTACACATCACTTCTCATCTGCCAACAACATAAGATGCACTGTAGAGTCGACTTCAAAGACAAACTTTTTAGAAGATTAGCAATTTCTCTGTAAGAGGACTGTACACAGGCTGGACTGACATTTCTGGAGCAGGAGAAGCACACAGGATAACAAGTAGGTAAGCTACTTAACTCACTCCCCACGTTATACAAACAGTGGCAATTTACAATCAGTGCCTCTAACTCACGGCTGGGAATGCCTCCTTCTTGCACTTGCAGTCCAAAAGATGCAGCTTTTTGTTTCAAGATTCCATCCAACTCCACCAATTTACAGCAGACAGATGTTTTACATACAGGTCTTAAAGACTTCAATCAGCCAAACAGAACAAGTAAGTTTCATATTGTTAAACGCACATCTTCTAATCTAGAGATGATGAATAAAGCCCAGCTGTACACTGTTGTAAGTATTATTATGACTGTGATATGATCTGGGCAAATTTTATTTCCTTACTGCAGCTCAGTGAAGCTCCTGGATCCTCACAACCCAGCAAATATTCTTCCTGTAGTTCATAATTTCTAAAGTTGTCTTTCACTGTCAGGAAGGCAAAATCCTCTCAGAAGTTCAAAGAAATGTGTCTTTCAAATGAAACAGCAGCCTAGCAAAACACTTCCTCATTTATGTCGAACATAGAAGCTGTGTCAGCTCCCACTCCAGGGCTCACCCTGTGTGATCAGTGACTTGGCACACCATGGAACCCCTTCCAGGGCTTCTTCCTCAAGCTCAGAACTGCTGCTCGTACTTTAATACCTCTTGTAATAGGATCTCCTGATTTTAACACTTCAAGTGAGCGCAAGCTTTAACTCAATTCACTCTTCTCACTGGCACAGCACTCTCTCAGTACTCCATTAGTTACTCCTGCTTCCAGCCACCAAGTCCTCCTGGGCTTCTGTCAGGTTCTCATTTTCTTCCCTCCTCTGACTGCAGCACTGTAGGCATCCAAACCAGACAACACATTCAAGCCACGGCACGAATAACACTACCCAAGTAATGCTGTCTCACTTGACTTCTAAAGTTTATGCATTATGGGAAGTTAGCCATTTCTCAGCTGAACAGACTGAACCACTACACACGTCTCTTAGCCTCTGAAGTGCATCTATTAAGGTGAAAATCCTAGATTCCTGTGTTTTCTTTTGAGTTGAATCACCTGGTCCAAATGCTGTTAGAGATACTGCATAGGGCTGATTCTGTTTTCCAGCCACACTATTACTACAACAAACCCAAACACATTTGGCATGTGCGAGACCTTTCATTCAGAGATCTACTGCCAAACTACAGCTAAATACTTTATATCTTCAGGGAACAAAGCATTGGAACAAGAGAGCAAAAATAGCACAAGAAGGAGCAAAGACAGGTGGTTCTATTTATAGTAATACTTTCATTTCCAGTTTTTGCATATTCCCTCTGGTCCTGCTGGATCTCATCTCTGGCTGGAAGAAGCCATCCCTGCTCTCAGCACTCTGCCAGCCTGACAAAGCAAAGCCAACAGGCTGTCACTTTCCCTTCCATCTTAAAGTAAGCCCTGGGAAAAGGAAGAAACTCTCACCCTGCCTGGAACCAAGCTGGGGTATTCCTCACTCTGGCTGCCCCTCTACCTAATTTCCTCTATCTCATGTATCCTCAACAGGTTCATTTTTCCCCACGGGTTTCTTAAAATTTTTGACATCACGCAAAATCAGCTGTCAAACACAAATGCATCACATCCATGTGAACATCTGTATTTCTTCCCTCACATTATCGTAGAGGCTCAACTTAATTTTTGTTCTCTCACACCACCAGTGGTTTTTGGATAGGAGAGCATCACAGCTTTTTGTTAAGTGTACAAGCAGGAATCTGCTAAAAAGAAAAATTCCAGAGAAGGTACAACGATGGCATAGCTACCGTATATGTTAACAAAGTTTGTGTGGAAATTGAAATTTACAACTTAAAATTATTGACAAATTTCCAGTTTTAAGACAACCTCTCCCAACACAGGCACCTGCAAATAGCTGCAGCTTCTCCCTGTGCACCTGGAGTCCCTCTGTCGGTGGAGCAACAATAAATACTGACACAAATAAGCTCAGCAGGTTCCTTTCCTGAAGCCACACTACTTGCCACTTAAATCCAAATCAAACTAGTGACACCCTGACACTGCAACAATTTAGCACTTGCTAAGTTGTTTTATGGAAAACATGTAAAGAAACACACACCAAAAAAAGATACGCATGTCATTTTCAGTCCCGGTCAATGCTTCAGAGGTAACAACGGCACCCATGCCTGAAATCCAGGTTTTTAAAGGAGGGATTTGCTGCTAAGGCTGAGAAAGGCAGCCTTTCCAAGCCCAGCTCACACTGGGGATTTATCCCACACTCTGCCCTGCGCAGAGAGCCACAGAAGGCAGCTGGAGGCACAGCCACAGAGAACACCGAGAAGCAGGGCAAGCTCCCAAGCCCCCGGGCCAGCACTAATATTGACACAGCACATCAGGAGCAGAATTCTGCAGCTGACAGCTCCCTGTCCAGCCAAAGCAGTGCTCAGGACTGCTCTGGAACAAGGCAGGGTGGCAGGACAGCGTCCTCCAGCTCCGAGTGACACTGAAACCACAACGACAACCCAAAGAAGCCCTTTAGCAGGACATAAAAGGTAAAGTTAGATGTTTCATTGTACCACGTACTGAACATTTAAGGCTTCTACTACAGCAGCAGCTACTTTTCATGCTTCCTTCCCTCTTCCCCGCATAAACTGGAATTTCTGTGCAATGCGACACGTGTTCAAAGTGAGCCCTAAACACCCTACAATGTGCACTTCACTAAAGCCAGCGTTTTTAACAGTTTTGGCTTTGAGGCTTTGTATTTACAGCATTCAAAGTAAGACTTGATGGAGCAAATCAAGTGATAGTTTAGGGAAAAACCATCAGAACATGGCTTGCAGAGAGTTGTATTTGTCTAGCTCAGGATAAGCATGAGATACTGCTGAAAACCTCACAGCAAAGTTTCACAGAGCAGCTGACAGAACATCTTAGTGCCAGAGGGATGGCTTTACTTCCTTTTTTATTCTCTTGTCGCTCTTCCCCCAGATTTGCCTTCCAGTACTCCAGCAGAGACTTTTCTAAAGTCCCCAGAGCCTGTCTGTACAGCGTGTTGAATTCATCAGGCTGAACAATAACTTGAGAGAAAGCACAGTCTTCTGGGGGCTTGGAAACCCCAACTGCCTTGCTGAAAGGTCAGATGATACCCAGAAGCAGCTCAAAGCAAGGGGAGGAGATGTGTCAGAGAAGGGGAAGGGAAGAAATGTCCCATTCAGCCATTCAGAGAAAGCAGTTAAAATATCCCTGTTACAGCCTTTCTGCACTTTCAGGATATTTACAGCACTCCCACAGGATTTGTTTCCAACACGCAAATCCCTCCTTGGTTTGAGCAAGACAAGGTGTGCTGAAACCTTTCCACTGATTCACATCTGCACTGTGACATTTTCCCTGCTCTTTTGTGAATGACAAGTTATGAATATACAGACACAGTAGAGGAGTATTTCCATCCACTCTGCCGTCACTGCTGCAGTGGGAGTAAAAGCTTTATTTTCCTGAGAAAGGCCTACAGCAACAGGACAGCCCTTCAGAGAAATGGCTGATACAACATATTCCTTTTCTGTGCCTCTGTACATTCATGCTGATGTTGAGAACCACCACATTTCCAAACCTGTGGCATCCAGCAGCCAGAGATGCAGCTGGATACAAGCCTCAGACTTGCATCTCCCAGGCAGGCTTTTAAATCTGTGATTTCTAATTTAAATCAACAGTCAAGTTTGAATGTGTACTTCTACATTACAACTGAAACTGAAGAAGTTTTAAAATTGCTGCTGTATTTGGAACAAAGACTCGTGTTCCTAAATCATGACAGCCTTTACAAAGGCAGAGGAACGATCAGGGAACACCAGCAGTTCACTTAATGGGATCCTTACGCTATGCAGACATCTCAAGCATTATAAAATTTAAAAATAATGGAAATGCAAGTGGGGAAGAACAGTATGCAATACACACACAGACAAAAAAAAAACCCCAAGAGATAAAAAATCCTGCCAAGACCAAACATGGGCAACTGGGAAAGAAAACTTGTTCACAAAAAACCCAACACAACAAACCACAGCCACCCACCCACCCCAAAAAAGGACTCTCCATAAAAATGAAGGCTGCGTGCTTGATTGGTTTTTTTTAAATTATATCTTGTCCTTGACTCAAAGATCCATCCGTGCAACACCCTCCTTCCCCTCCTAATCCAGAAGGGATGCAACACAGAGCAAAGGGACATCTGACTAATAGTTGCAACCAGAAGTTTTTCCAAGCCATTGTTCTATTCCAAAAGAGAACATTCCACGACCTACGCAGTCTGATCCCAGTGGACCTGGGAAGGATCACTAGACAGTTCACATTCCTGCTCAAAAAAGCTTAGAGTAGGTTTAGATGATTTTATTTCTGCAAGTAGCAGACTTGTGCCAAATATTAATAATGCAGTCCCTTAGTTACCACTTACAAATGCTCGTAATTATTTACAGTTCCTGAACAGAGGATGGCTTGGATATCATCCAACAAACCCACAGCAATTAAATTTATTAGAAAATGGAAAACTTTCTACTTTCACTCAGAGGAACAAGAGAGGCAACGAGTTCTGCTTAAGGAACAATGAAATAAACTGCTCTTCTTCAGCTTAGAAAACTGGCAGGACCAAGGTCTACAAAATCACCAAATGTCACGGGGACATCAAACAAAGCTTGGCTGAAAGGCTCAAAACAACACAGCCCTTCACACGAGGTGGAAGGCTGTGGAAACTCCCTGCCAGGTAACAGGAGGGCTGGAAGCTCATGTGGTTTGCACAGAGAGGTAGGACCAGCTCACAGAAAGGAATTCTGCTGAGGGTTACCACCACATGTGGCCTGTGTGAAGTCCTGAGCTGAAAATAACTTTGGGCCCTAACTCTACTCTTCACGAGGAGCACCTCCCAGCCCTGCTGGAGACAGGACTCTACAGGAACTGAGTCTTCACCATGGTCTCTCTTGCCTCCTGTTGGTATCAGGAAAAGAACGTAATTTCTAAGTATTCAGAGAAACCTCAATTTACAAGTATGACATACACGGAATACTCACAGCGAAAGTGTGAAATACACAACATCCTCAAAAACCCTTCCGGGTCAACTCTGTCTTCCTGCAATTATCACCCTACCACCACTGAGCACCAGGTGGAACATTTGAACCGAATCAGTACACATTACGAGTTTAGCAAAGCAGTTTGTAAAAGCTTAGCTTATCAGAAAAAACCCAGTCTAATGCAGGAAGCCAGGTTTATATGCTCAGTGTCTGCTTTAGTAAGTGGAATTTCAAATGCAGTTTGAACAGCTGAACCCCTCTGCAGCACCCAGAAACAACAGCACCGAGCAAGGAACCACGTAAAAGTCAGCAGGCACAAGCCACCCAAAACAAACACCAGAATGGCAGGCCTGAGCCTCACCTTGCCAAGACTTCAGCCCATACACACTGCCCCACTCACCTCAGGTCTCTCCTACAGTATCAGACCTTTCCTATCATCAAGCAGAGCTCTCAATTCTCTTTTTAAAAGAGGCCAAAGGAGCCACTAAAGCAGGCAAACTGCTGCTGATCATAGAATCATTAAGGTTGGAAAAGACCTCAAAGATCATCAAGTCCAACCTTTGACCTTTGATTACATGCGGGGACAAACCCAACCAGACAAACACGCATAGAGCAGAAAAGAGTCACATCTTTCAGAGGATCATGTACTAAACAATAGGTATAAAGAGTTCTGGCTTTTTTCAGAGTCCTATTTTTCTGCAATGTTCATTTCAATCTCATGCACTATTGTGCCCCGACTTTAACAGAGAAATGCATACCCTTCTTGTATGTGTGTTTTCTTCAGTCACTCATCCGGTGTGATGGTGAAATGGTTTTTAAGGATATCTGCTAAAGTCCCTTCAGCTCTCTTCAAAGGTTCTGTCTCCTCTTCCACATGCATTGAATCTATTTGTTGTCCCTAAAGATACAAGCTTATATTCATATTCAGTAAAGTCTGAAGTAACTGACTAAACACAAAATACTTACCCTGAGTAACTTAACTCAAATGCAAAGGCACTTTCATTATCTTCATGTTAAATCACTCCCTCTTTGTTTTCCTAAATATGAGTGTCAGCTCCTCAGGTTTCTCTCCCACTTTTGTCTCCCTCAAGTATCAGTGCTCAAAATCTGCACCTTATCACTGGTATTAAAACTTGATATTCTTATTTCGAAATACAGAAATGTTATACTTTGCTCCCTTTAATTATTAAGATCGCAGGCCAATAGTGAGGTTTGCTTTGCATTTTAGTCTTGCTGACCAAAACTCACGGGTTTCATTTTATCTATGCTTTAGAGAATAACAACATGAGAACCCCCTGCAGTACTTTTAACCTTTTAACTTGTTTTGCTGCAAGAGTCTCTGCAGTGCCCTCCTCTCTGCTCCAAGTCTCTCGGGCCCTCCCTGCCCTTCTCAGCCTGGTAAAAGCTGTATGTACTTCCCCTTCCTTCTGGTCAAACAGAGTATCACAGAGATAAGCAGGCAAGTCTTATCTCAGCACTGATACCAGGTTCATTCCTATCTGCTCCCTTCTGCAATCATGCATTCTGCTCTCCTCTGCTGCAACAGGAGGCAACCTCATCTACTCTTTTATAGGACACACTGATATGCTGTAATTCAGGCCAAAGTTTACTTTACAAAGATATCCTGGAAGAACTAATGTGTCGTAAGAATCCATTACCCGCCTCCCACCTTTTCTGTTCCAAAGCTTAGTTCTTCTCGTTCCTAACTTCCAACTTTTCTAGCCTGAGTTTCACTAAGTCACCTACCTGCTATTAAACCTTGTTTCATTTTCTCCTACCAGATAACGTTATCAGCTCATTGACTGAAGGATTAATCCAGTGAAGGTTTCGTTCCTCCTTTAAGTAAGTTTAGTTGTGTTCCTTTCACCTGACACCGTAAATTAATGTTTGCAAAACAGTTCATTTCTTGAACTCTTTTCAGTTTTTATTCACGCTTTATCAAGGCTGGGTAAGTATAAAAGTTATGACATAATTAACACCCTACACAGATCAACCTACCTTTGAGTCCAGCTTGATATCCTTGTTTACCAAGGCACAGATTCTTCTGTGCACCTCTCTTAACGCTGCCCTGGGAACTGCCAGTCAATAAAGCCCTTCCACCCTCAGCCACTTCCTCTTGGAAGTGTGACATACAGAAACAGGACTGCTGGCTGCTGGTTAGAAAGGGCACAGGGATTTCTCAAGCAAGCCAAGTGGAAATTGCCAGAACCAAGGCTACTGACTAATCCTTGCTCAGCTCACACGCAGTAACTATGAATCAGTTTGATAGTTTATTTAATACAGGGCTAGGTGGATTTTTACAGTGCAGCACACACTCCTCTTTGGGAGATTCAGGCGACAGAATCCACGCTATTTCATTAGCTGAGAAGTCGAAAATCTAACCTTTTAACCCTTTGTAACTGCAAGAGTTTTTAACCTCCTGGCTCCAGCGTTCAGCTGGGTACTTCCATACAGCACTGGCGCTTACCTAACCCCACAGTGAACTGTTCAGAGATCCAAAATAGATTACAACTAATCCTGTAAAGAATTTTCTAAAAAGCTACGAGTCTGAGGAGATGACAGGAAGGTGATTCAGAAGTCAAACAGGTACCAGCACTGCACAATGGAGGGGAGAGACGAGGAGCTCACCAGTGGGTGTCCATACAACTTCCCCTGCAAACACACACCTGAACGTGGGAGCACACAGGTCAGCTCCCAAAGGGAGATCACAGCACAGGCAACCCTACAAAGCCTCCAGGGTAACAGAAGCATGCAAAAAACACTCTGAAATGGATTTACTTTGTTTGTGAGCTGCTGCTTTGGATAAATTTGCTCCTTTTCTACAAGGCTGTTTCATCAACATGCCAGGGAAATCCATTTCCAATCCACAGGAGCACAGTCAAGAAAGAACCTGGATGAATGTTATTCCAGTCAGGTTTAAGAAACATTGCTCTGTGTTGGGATGGCACGTGGAACCATCAAATCTAACTGCACTGAGACAATTGATGCCTACAGCCTGAGCAGTGGGAACGTGAAAACTGAAGACAAAAGCTGAGCACAACAACACGAGGAGCCACCAGGAACAAAGTGACCAGCCCTTTGAAGGGTGGAAAACAAGGAAGAGCTCGCATGTGGAAACGATTGTGATGAGTACACTTCTGGAAGGACGTGTGGAAAATACAGAACTACACCGTGAGGAATGATTGAAGAGAAACTCGCCTGCTGCTGCCAAACAAAGACTCGGCCAAATTCCGTCACAGGGAGGAGTTAAAGGGGATGTGCTGGGTTGTGTTTGGAGGTGAAAAACTAATCCTTCACTACAACGTGCAGTGAGGTTTGCTAGAAAGGGCAAAATTAGCCATGTTTACCCCTAATGTTTCTCCTTAAAGCTAGCGAGTGTATCAAGATTCTTCCAGGTGTTGGAAGGGCACGGAGGTTTCTTTTCCTGCTCCCTGAAAGCCTTTGAAATCCACTTGCCAGCCACTCCTCCAGGCAAACGTGAGAACCTGCACCAATATTATTCCGTGACCTGGTTGCCAACACAGCATCGCTCCAAAACACCGTCAGCGCCACCAAACACACACGCACAGGAGAGCAAACAAAGCACTCTCAGAATGGAGACAAAAGGACAGAAAGCCACACACAGGCAACTCTGAGGGTGAATTCTTGAGTGCGTGCGTCTGCAAATAAAGTCAGAGGCCAGCTAAGACACCAGTTACCTGGTTTTCCAAAGCCACCAAACAAAATTCAACAGAAAAACAGGTTTCGTTGACAAATAACAGAAACCAGTACTTTTCCAGGTTTGTCAAGGGACACCATCATTCCAGCATGTTTGGGGCTACAGGAAACCAACAAACCACAGAAATATCCTAAAACTAGAGGACGAGTCGGACGAGCGACCAAATATTTGTCTTAAAAAATAAGAAGTATGCATCTGAAATGCCTGCCAAAGAAAGCAGATTACACAAGTGTTACAGCACACCATGAATGAATCCACGGAGGCTTAAGCATTTGCCTGAGCAAATCCTGTTCTAAAAGGCACATTCATTTTGTCTAAAAAAGCACCAAGGACTCTCCAACACTAATTTAAGCACTTAAAGGAACTTTAAAAATCTGAAAATGTTGAATAATGAGCACCAATATGCTACAACACTACCTGGGTCTCTAATGAGATACCAATAGACACTTTCTGCTCACTTTTTTGTTACATGGAAGATTTTTCTTTTTTTTGGTTCTGCTGCTTTCCAAGGTGTGCAACTACTTGGTCCTTATTATTGTTCATATGCTCTAGGAAAAAAAAAGGTCAATTCACTTTAAGTAGAAGGCATGGACTCTCCTGTTATCTGCTGAGTTAAAATTTGTCTTACGTTCCGTTTATATTACAATTAAAGTTCAAAAATTTTAGTAAATCTTTTTCATAAGGGTAAATTACAGTCGTAGAAAGTTTTCCATGCCACTGAACACAAGAACAATTCCCCTGAACAGCTATTTGATAAGAACATCAAGAACAAACTATGGTGCCAATATTTCTCTAAATGGAAGCCTGGGTAGGTTTCAGAGAGCTTTGCTTCTAGAAAACAGAATATTTAAACCAACTGGCAGCAAGATGAGATCTATGCCAAGTTTGAGAATCATTCTTAAACAGCAATTCAAGATTTATTGTGGTTTTTTTTAAACAGACAGGTCCCCTCCTCAAAGGCAGCAGAGGTGAGCACAATTAGTGAAGTTCAAACTAGGTATTGTCTTGGAAAAAAAATCTTCTTCCCCTCAGTCCCTTTCCTATATTCCATTTCCTCCAGACTTCCTGGCAAGTTTAACTGAAGACATTGCTGGGTCTCTGCCAATTTTACATAAATTATCAGTTTGACAACAACTTGGACACGTAAGTGTTCAGCTCTGGCAAAGTCAGGTGACGGTGGTGAATGAGCTCCCGAGAGATTTGCGTATCTGAAACACTTCTATATTTGTTCATCTGGAAACCCAGAGGCACATGGGCCAGCGAGGGGAAAGGGAAAAGAGTCAGAGGTCTGCCTGAGTTACTCTTCCTTGTCATAAAAGAGAATTTGTTTTAAATGGCACAATAAATACTGAAGAGCTCCACTGTATAGCTCCAGAGACGAAAGCAAAAGCTTCCTTATTTTTCTGGCTTCTGGGTTTCAGTGTCAAAGCCAGATATTTTCATCAAATTTTTATGTAGATTTATGAAAGAAATGACCCAACACAGCTTAATCCAAAAATATTCTGTCACAAAGCCTCTTCTTCCACACGAAGGTTGCAGTGTAACACATTTAAAACAGCACTCTTCACACTTCCTGCCTCTCCCACCTCTCCTTCAGGAATACTCACTTCGTGAGCTGTTTCCTAACCCACAAAAGCAGAAATGTTTATGAAGTCGAATGGGATCAGTAATCTCAAAATCACTCTTCTGGGGTAAACACTCAGCTTTGAGGCCCAGCAGATTCCCCAGGCCTGGATCTTTGCCCGAGCACAAATGCCACCACGGAGCAGAGGGGCAGGATACACGGATGGAAATGCTCAGCCAGGAAGGGTTGGAGCACTGATGGAGGCCACACTGTCCATGGCAACCCAGCTCAAATGATCATCAAAAACTGCTCTCCGAGCTCATCCAGCTGTCCACTGATGATGCAAAGGACTTGTGTGTCTTTATAAACCAGACTGCTGGGCACCAAAACCAGGTCATTCTTTCTGGCCACAGGATTTTGTCCTGTCAAAGTACCCGAGCAGAGCCCCGATGGTCCTGCCCTGAACAGTGGCGTTTCCCACACGCTCCTTGAAAATCTGCAAAAATCCTTCAGCCAGACCAGAATTCTTGAGAGGAACACACAAAGGACAGTCAGAAAACTTGCACAATGGCATCGGCTGTATGCAATTGTTAAAATTTGCTCTAAGATGGTCAGCTGATAATCTCCACCAGGAATGAAAACATAGAAACAGTTTCTACAAACCCCGACTGCAGTAATCTTCTCCTCTGTTGGGTTTTTTTCCCCTCATCACCTTATTCTTGATAATGACACAAAAGCATTAGAGTAAGACAAATAAAGAGCCACTCCAGCTAAGAAATAAAGCAGGCATTTGCTATGGAAGAGTCTCATGGTCAAGTCAGATAAATGAGGACAGGAATTACCTCATCCAACAAACAATGCCAAGTACAGTAATTGAGATCTCGTTATTGCCAGCTGGGATGCCTTAAACAGACTGAACTAGATTCTAAAATGCTGTAATAGGGAAATACCCATCTTTCTCCAGACTGTTTCCTGGCCAGACAAGCTGACCAAGTTGCACATGTCTCAGATGGAGACAAATGTATTTACATAAACGTCCTAAAATTTTAACAGAAGTGACACAGAAAACCCCAACACAAACCCAAACTAGCATAAACTCTCATATCTTTCTGTTTAAAATAGGAATATCCAATTGTTGGCCTTGTATTTCTAAAATACGAATAACTTCTAGTACTTCTAGAATTTGGACCCAAACTCCATAGAAAGCATTTGACAACATTTTGAACAGATTGTTTTTTAATTACAGCACACTTCCAGCAATTCTAATGCTTTATGTGACAAGTCCCTCTAGAAGTCACTGAACCTGACTTGACAGGTTTCTAAAACAAACTACAATATTCAGAGGCTGGTTTGGTCATTGCAGTGAAAATATATTTTAAAATAAGAAAAGAAAAGAAGAAACGCTATAAAAATAGGAAGAAAACAATACTATTTGTAATAGAAACTTCCAAGCCATAGTAAATTGGGTACAGATTAAAACCACAGTAAAATGTTACTCTAGGACAGCAAAGTTGCCTAATATTCTGGGGCTTTATCAGATTGGTAAGGCAAAAAAGCAATTCCAGGTATCAGAGCCTTCTAAGATCACAAACATAAGTAAATTTCTGGATTTAAGAATCTGGGCCATATCTTGAGTACAACACAAAAATATTCTTAAGTATGTTGAGGGCACAGTGTTGATACCGACTTTTTTCCATGAACCCACTGAATTAATTTCATCAATAACAAACCAATTTGCAAACACCAAGATTACATTAAATGCCTTGGCAACAAAGCACATTGGGAAAGGGAACAGAGGAATAAAAAGGCCTCCTGTTTCTTAGTCAACAATTCTAGAACTTCAAACTGGAAACCCCAACATGCTCAAGACAAGGTTAAAAAGACATGAACCTCCAAAACAAACATCTGATTTTTTTGCAATGTGTTCTGAACCACAGATTCTATCCCTGAAAAACGACCAGACCATTCAAGTCTATGGGCAAAATAAATATTATTTTACAAGGCTATATGAAAACTAATAAGCCAGTAGCCAAAGTGCAGCAGAAAGCCCAAAACTCAAGGAGATTTAAAATACAATTATCAGAGGTCCTTAAGTGAGAGATAAAAATATCAGTAGAACTCAAACCAAAGCCAACTTGCTGCCACTCTCAATGACTACAATGCCTACACACAACATAAAGGATTAAAGTTTTGATATTTAAATAGATCATTTTGCTTCAAATTGGAACAGAAGTCCTAAATTTCATAATGCTCCGAGAAAAATCCACAGACAACAAAGAAATCCATTCATAACCAGTTAAAGAAAAGAAAACCCAACCAAACGAGTTCAAGGAAACTATAAAATAACAGCTTTAAAGACAGAAAAAACATTCCTACAAAAAAAGAGGAGAAAAGTTAAAATAAAAGTTTATTGGCTTTATTTTCTCCTCTTTTTTCCAGGAAGTAACTTTTCCTTCTCACTTCACCTGATAAATATTCTGCAGTACAGCATTATTTAACAATTTCTACCAGTCTTTCTGATTTTGTCCTTTTCGTTTAGGCAAATTATAAAAGGCAAAGGCACTTTAAGGAAGTTTCCATGATAAAATGAACTAGAGATCAAGAATAATTGTAATTTCTGAGTTCTCTGGTTGTCTTATTTCATTCACCCTTGAAATCCTACATCAGTCCCAAATGGATAATAAAAACTTTAGAGTTTTCTGAGTGGTCCTGGATCAAGAATACATCCAATCTTTAAAACACATGGATTCCATTCACTTATTTTTAGCTGACACAGAAAGGAATTAAGGCAAAAGGCTGCAACTGAATGAGCACCTAAGCACTACTATAAAATGGCTCCCTAGGAAAGTGATTTCAGAGACGTGGTGCCAAAAGATGCTGCCTAGGAATCACCAAACATCCTTCCCAGTGCCACAGCCGTGGGAAGAGGGATTTCCATCCCAGCCACACAGGGAAGAACTCTTCAGGATTTAGCAAGGTTTTGCAAGGTTTGCTGCCCTTCCCAGGTGCCACTAAACCGCCTCGTACCTGTAGGAAACGGAGCCCACCAACACCTGCGAGGAAAACCCAGCCAAAAGCACCCCAAAAACCACAACCTCCTGCCTCAGGGCTCGCACTCAAGAATGGGCCCCTCGGAAGCCAGCAGAGAACGTCAACACCTTGGGCCCCACGGAAGGTGGCTTGTTAGTTCTCTCCTCTAAGCTGCTGCCAAGGAGGTCTCCTGCTCCCCGAGCAGCCGACTGGCACCATTCCTGCCAAGGCCAGCCTAGTGAACTCCAGCGCGGCTGCAGCGCAGGGTCACACGCTGCTCTGACATCAGCAGCTGACCCAGAAGTGCATCTGACACAGCAGACGTTGAATAACAGCTTCTCAAATGGCAGCAGACTGAAAAGGTTACAAATTCTCGGTGTGCTGCCCAAGAAATATCTTTTTGCAGCTGCAAAGGGGAAAGCGTGACCTGAACGGAGAGAAAACAAATCCTTGCAGGCGTGGAAGGAGCTGGGTCCTCAAACAATCCCGTACTTTACACATGAAGAACCTATTATCAGGCAGCTCTTGAACTGAATGAAACCATAAACCAGGAACTTGAGCATCAGCTAAAATAAATTTGAAATAATACCAAACCCAACAGAAACTATCAGTCTTCTTCGGGGCAAAGACTGAAATGTCAGACTATTTTTTTAGGTAATGAATATTCCAGACTAACAAAGCCTGAAGATGCTGTTTTGATCTGCGTTCTTCTGCAGAACGGATTAAAAAAGAAATTACATTTCTCAACATCTGGTGAAAGATCAGGTTTCCAAGGAGATGAAGTCTGGGCCTTAGATAAGTAGCCTTACTGCATTTTTCCAACAAATTGAGGTAAAAAAGGCAGGTGCAAGATGCAGTTAGTGGCAGTGAGTTACCTCGATACCCACCCCATTCAAAGTGCAGCTCAATTAAATAGACATCACAGGTTATCTGACAACGTCCAGAGTGGTTAAATACAAATAAAACCAACTGGATAATCACAACCGAGATTTCTCCCTCACACAAAAAAACAGCCTCAAAACTTAAATAGGCTTTCTAAATTACTCAATACATCAACTCTTAGAGAGAAAAGCCTTCTGCTTTTGTAAGTGCGTAATCTTTCTGCTTCAATGTCTTGAGTTTCAACTGTGTAACACCTGAGCATCAGTTTGGATCTGGTCTGACTAAACCTGGTTACATACTTCCTACTGCAAAGCAAGACCACCACACCCATGCAGATATACACACACCCCCCAGAGGCAGAGCACACCTTTGCCTTGCTTCACCCATCATCAATCCACTGCCCAAAATCCATCTACAGCAACTCTTAGAGACACTGAAAGCTCTTTCACCAGGTTTGAAAATGCCATCAACCACCCCATCTGCATCTTCAAAACACAGGCTGTAGTTTCTTTGGGTTGACCGAGCAGAACTTTCAATAACCAAATTTCAAAAGTTGGTAACTGAGCTCCAGTCAGCGTCATCCACTCAGCTACTGCATTTATCAAAATCAATTATTTCAGGCTCAAGCTCTCAAAATATGATGACAGCCAAAAATTAAAGTTTCAAAACATGTTTAATGTATCAAAGTAAATAGTGAAAGCTTAAATACTGCATCCTGTAAACTCAATGAGAACTAAACAACTACACAAGATTAAAAATATGTATTTATTTTGGGTTTCTCTTTGCAGTCATTTGCATATGATATGCCTTTATAAAGCTTTTATTGAAGACAACTAACTTCAGAGAGCTTCCTAACACTTGGAGATACAGGCAGCTGCTTCTTAGTACTCTTCTGCCCTTTTTTAGAAACAGAACTATGGACAAAAATGATGATAAAGATGACAATGAAAAGCATGCAGGTTACAGAACTGAAACAAAACTTCACTACAAGATGCACCAAATTTACTTTCTTTCACTTAACAATAATGTATTCCTTCAGGTTTTCCTGTAGCTCCATCAAAGTGTAACAACACAGGCAATGGGCCCCATGCCGAAAACAGCCTAAAATATTGAATTTGAGCATGAGAATAGCACTTCTGTACTCATGTAAACCAAACAACCTGCATGTCTCCTGCTATTTCCAGCGTGCTTGATATCAGTTCCCTGGGAAAAACTGCCTTCCTCCCCTGCAGCTCACGGGCTGCAGCTCTCACAGGTCTCAGCCTTGCACAGCATCAAAGAACTGTGTGTAACTTTCAGCTCCACCAAGTAAACCCAATGAATGCTCTCTGCTCTCATTCCTGCTTTCCCAAAAGAATCCCTGAGAGCAGGTATTGGAAGGAGAAAACCAAATCTCCTATGAAGCCCCCCTACAAACATCACCTTCCTAACACGTCCCTGGAAGGGTCCCCAAACACAGCAGGTCTCTCGGGAGCATGTGGTGACAGCGGCGTGGCAGCAGGCCCTAATTCCAGCTCTGGCTTTGTGGAATCCCAGCTCTGGCCACCCAAACCAACCAGCTCTCCTCACGTTCTCTGTGCTGCTTCTCTCTTTTCTGCTCTCCCAAGGCACTTCTTTCACAAAAGTTGGTCCTTCACAGCCCCGCACACCACAGCCGGCACCCAAAGAGACAATGCAAACGCACAGCACGGAAGAGAATATGGGATAAAACAGCACGAAACCCCAATAAAACGCTGTGGCTGTAGATTATTTTACACACTCAAGTTTCTACAAGCCGGCACAAAAACCCACGGATGGTCACGAGCAGCACAAACCCGCAGAAGTCAGGAGGAGGAAAGCCTTTGCCCTTAATAAGCAGCTGTGGTTTAGAGTAACCAGAGAGAGGTCTGTAGTTCCTGACGCTTCAAAGAGCTATTTACATTTGCATATTCCTGGAGGATACAAAACATACGTTCTGAAGAGGGCAGAGTTTAACCTCAGCCTTCTGCAAGGCCATTTACAGAGACAGTTAGCCAGAATTAATACTTAATTGGAACAAACACCCTTTCTTTTCTCCCTTACAGACTTAGCTGCAGCCTGCGTATTATCGGTCACTCACGTTTGAAAAGTCCTTTTGATAAAAGAAAAGATAAACAGGAAGGACAGGTACTTTTAATACGAGCATATTAAAAAAAGAAACGTAGTATTTTGAACGTCGAAGTTCCAGAATTAAAAAAAAAAAAATCCTACTTAAAGACTGAATTTTGAAAAGAGATTAGATTCAAAATTATTCAAGCAGACGATCACGCTCTGCAGCTGACCCTTTCCACCTCACACACTAAGGAAATACTTTAAAATTCCTGCAGGCATATTTGCTTCCAAGGCAAGAAAACACACCCACTTCTTCCTTCACCGTTATTTTTCAAGCAGGAAAATCTTCCCAAAACTGTTATAACCGAGGCACTGGAGTAACAGAAACCTCAGCAATTAAAAATGCGAAGCGATTCCCTTGCCTCCCCAAGCGCAAAATCCTGATCTCGGGAAGCCACCTTCGCGTTCCCGGAGGAAAACCTTCCTTCCCTTCGCGACAGGAGAGGCGCACACAGGTGTCCGACAGCAGAGCTGCTCGGGACAGGGGGATGCCCTCGGAAAAGCCCCGGACGGGAGGAGCCCCGGGCACCTGCCCGCAGCTGGGACCGGCCCCGTGCGGCACGGACAGGGAATTCCCGAGTACCGCCGCCCTGCCGGGCTTCCACACGGGGCCTCCCCGAGCCCGGAGGCACCGGCGGAGACCCCGGGCAGGGCCGCTCCCGTGGCCGGGGAAGGGGTACCGGACCCCCGTCCCCCCGTCCCCGGGGGCGACCCGCGCCGGGGAGGGGGCGCAGCCCGGCACGCCCCCCCGAGCCC
>VZTG01009502.1:205096-256130 GCA_013397845.1 Melanocharis versteri
CCGGGCCTCGCCTCCTGCCCTCCCGCGGCGGCGCGGCCCTGGAGGCCGCCCTTGGCCTCGGGGAGCCGGTGTTGCGGTGTGACCGCCCGGCCGCCTTCTGGGTCAGCGCCGGGCCTCAACGCACGGGCCCTTTGCCAGTGGGCCCTGCCAGAGGGCCGCCATCGTGCCCGTCACCCACCGCCGCCTCGGCCGCGTCCCCCCGCCGGTCCCCGGTGCTGCGGAGCCCCGCGGCAGCCGGTGGGCCCCAGTGCCGTGCCAGGGAGTCGGTGGCGTGTCACCCAGCGCACCTCTGAGCCCTGGGCCTCCAGCTCGCCGTGGAGGGACGCGTGTGACGCTGGCACAGCGTCTCTGTCGCTGATGCTCCAGCGCGGTCACGCAGTGCTGGGGCTGCTCGCAGCGCCGGTTCTGTTCGGCGTTGCGAAAGGCCGGCGATGGAACGTGGCAAAGCCATCTACCTAAGTTTAGACAATGCACGCAGCAGTGTAAAGGGGATGTGTTGCAAGAGCGTAATCACAGCGTAGCTGCTCTCAGACGCAAACGTTCGCTGGACGTGGTTGCGTGATCGCTGCATCGGATTGTCGTTGCCACATCCTAATTGTCTTAACATTTCCTGTCGTGTGATGCCACGTCCCATGGGTTTGGTTTAGGTTTCCGAGGGTAGGATCACCAGGGAAGCGTGGATTGCAGCAGGGTTCGTCACGGCGTGGTTGTGGTTGTCCCAATCCACTCTGGCAGGACGAGGGCTCGGCCCGGGACAGCACTAACATGAAATGCCCTCCTAACTGAGTGGGGACTAAACACAGGCCACAAGTGGCCCCTGCTGGATACAAACTCTCTGTTCACATCAGGATATTCCCACTCGGGAGAAACCTTCCGGCAGAATGAGTCAAATGAAATGCCCTACATTAGCAGGATGGAAATGTGTGCCGTGAAGAGAGAGGAGAAATTGCATCCTTTATTTCCAGCAAAATGGTGCTGTTTCGGTTTCTTTCAGCGCACAGAAGTTATGGAGGTGGAGAAGTCTCCTTGACTACTTCTTTCAACTCAGCCTTTGTAGTTTTGCTCATTGTTTCTACCCATCTGCAGAAATAATCTTCCGTATGGACTCGATCACATCCTGTCTGTTTTAATGAGCCCGGTGCCTGTTGTGGGGAGTGATGCCAGGAGTAGTGATCTTTAGCTATTTCTGTAGGAGAGCAGCTTAGCAGGCCATATGTCAGATTTCCCAGGGAACGATTGTTTGGAGTTGTTTTTATACCGTGGTTTCTATTCATGAGATATTAAAGAAAATAACGGCATCTGGTTAATCAAATTCCGAATTTCACCATATGATGATGTATATCAGTCCTATTCCGTGACTTCCCTTGAAACAGATTGTCAGGTCAGTGCAGGGAATTTCTATCTGTGGGTGAATCAGGCACCTCACACCTTAAAATTTAAGGGCGAAGAGCTAAGAAATGACAATTTTAAACTTGACAAGACCTGAGTTCAGCTCCTGACGCCGAAAGAGTTTGCACCACCTTTCTGCCACACATTTCTAGAGACAAAAGGCAAACAGGAGAAGTGAGGCTTGACCAAAGGTAGAACATTTTCGCCTTGCAGGGTATTTGAGGGAGCTCTTGAAGCAGAGCACCCCACAAAGCATGGGAGCTGCTGGGCAGACCAGCTTAGCTGTGTGCTCAGCTCAGGGCACTGTGCACTGCTGTGTCTAAAACAAAAGCAAAAGCATTTCCTCATCCAGACAACTCCCACCTGATTCATTTTCAGATTTTATGCTTTTTTTTCCCCCTAAGAATGTAGCAAATTAGATCTAACTGTTAACTGCCTTCTTAGCTGTGTTAATATGTTAGTGGTTACACCATGTTTAAACACCAAAATTTACACTCGTTTTTGGCTTAAAATTACACTTTAAAAACAGGAAGAGGGTGTGCTATGTGGTAATTGTGCTGAAAATTGTGTTTTATTAATAGAATATTGGAACAAGTAGCCCATGTCCCAGCTGATTTACTTTACTGTATTCACATTTGAATGCTCCAGTAAAAACTTTCCTGGTCTTAGGATTTTGGCTTCGTGTCAAGAAGAGTGGCAGATGTGATCCCCATTAAATGTAGCCTACCTAAGGTATGATAAGGTATGATAAGCCTACCTAAGGTATTATATATCAGTGGTTTCGCTCTAGAATCCACGAGTTTTTAAATCCAGGATGCAGAAGAAGAAATCTAGTTTCTCAACTGATAACCCCAAAACTGATAGGGTTTTCTTTGTTTTTTTTTTTAGGCAGGGATTGCCTTCAAGCAGTCTTGCTGTGTCTCTGGAACACCCACAGATGTTCAGAAGTAACCAGCCAAATTAGTCTTTTGATGTTTTAGTTGTGTTTTCTCTCAGACATGACTCATGACCCCAGTTAGAGACACTGAGGACACAAATCTCTGAGTCTTTGGAGAGTGAATTTTTGTGAAATAGTTTGGAGATAGGATTTTATGTGTTTATTTTTTTAATGTCTTCCAAAATACGTCCAAGATGCGATATCTATTTTAGCACCTAGCTGTGGATCCAACTGCTTTGGAGCATTTTAACCAGCTGCTGTTTGTTTATAGGTTTTCAGCCATGCAGTATTAATTAACCTGTCTTAGCCTTTCATCCAATCTCTTCCTCCATTTGTCTCTCGACGTACCAGCTGTGATCTTACCTGCAGCAGGAGAAGTCAGAACTCACAGAGAATTATCGAGACTTAATGCCTTGAATATGTGGATTTCTTGTTCTGTCTGTACATTAAAAACCCCAGAGATTACTGAGCCCTGTTTCTGACCCTGTTTCTGCCCAGTTGTGAGGGCAGAAGAAACTGCAAACTGAGGCTCGGGTTGTTTGCAGACTGATGCAAAAAATCTCACAGTGGTGACCTGTTTACTGTAGTCTGCCAAAACTCATGTGTGGCTGGCTCAGACCTCTTCAAAATAAAGCTTTTATCCAAATAAGCTGTTGCAGACTCATTCTTTTCGCAGTTCATCAAATTCTTGAGTTATTATGATGCCTAGGCCCGGGGAGTATTAGGTTTTTCTGCTTTTGTTTGTATAAACACTTACTGCTTTAAAGGGTGCACCTCCTACCACAATGTTTCCACATTTGAGCATTAATTTCATAAATATAAAGCAATAAATGTTGACTTTTTCATGTTCCTGCTTCCTTGTGAGCTTTTTAAAACCCATTCTTCTTCCTCCTGGCCTTTATCATAATTTAAAGGGCTAAAAGCTTGTTTCAGGCAGAAAGAGAAGATTCTTATACAATCCATTGATTTCAGCCCTGTGGTCTCTGAGAACACCAATTAATATTCAGAGGTTCCATAGGAATTCCCAGGAGTTGGCAATCCACTGTCTGGCAGCACAGTGGGAACAGGAAGAGGAATCTGAGGAGGAAAATCGGGCTAAAGCCAGGGAATTAAGAAATTCTAAGTACTTCTTTGCAATATATTTTCAATCTTTTCAGAAGGTTCAGGACAAAGAATTTCTATCTTTATCTGGATTCGACCTTAATGAAGGTTAAAGCGCTTCAGAGTTTTTACTTCATTAAAAATATATGGAATTGGGTTTGTATTTCAGAGACAGGAAGTCTGAGCTTGAAGGAGACATGGTAAACCGTAAATACGTTATGAAAATTGTAGTGAATAAAATGTTTTAAGTTTCAAAATTCTAAAAGGCTACAACCTTTGCAAATAACAACATTTCTCTCTTTTTTTTTTTTTTTTCCCGGGGATTATATTAAAATGGTTTCTAGAGCTTTATTTATCATTTTTGTTGATAAGAAATCAATATTCATTCTTAGAGTAATTTTGAGTCAACACCGTATTTTTTACTTACCTTTTTTTTAGTGCATCACATATAACCCTAATGTTAGCTGGTGTGAGATTATTGCTTCCCTCCACAAAAAATAATAAAAACTTCTAGAAGCCATTTTGTTAAAAGAGAATTGGGCCAAAGACACTTGAAATTGCTGACCGTGTTTCTTCAAGATTTACTGAGGACACTGGGATTCAGGGTGGAGTTTTGCTGCCTTTTCTTGGTAGGGGTCTTACAGTTTTCTGTGTTCCATTAAACATCAAAACTTTTCCTTTTGGTACTGAAATGAACAGAGAATGGATTTCAACCAGCCTCGATTTGCTTGTTCTATAGGGCATATAAGAAGCAGAAACAGTTGGACAGAAAAGATAGCTGGAGTTGTAAATGTCATTTAAACAGTATTTTTTTTTAACTAATTAATAGCCACAGACTGTATTAATTAGATGAATATAATATCCTCCCTTTTGCAGATTGGAAAAACAGGCCTGGAGATTAATGAGTTGGTCAGGATTACACCCACATATTAAACCACAATTAGAGGTGGAGCAACTCATGGCAGCCTTCTGAAGAGTTTGGGGAGTCACTCAGCACCTCCAGTCGGTTTTTCAAATCAGTTACACAAAACATTTACTTGTCTTCCAAACACAAGGAAATCGTGATGCTTAGGACACATAATTTGAAAAGAAGCTTTGCAATCCATAGAAGTTAGGGGTTTGATTCTCTTTTCAGTTAGTGCTGATAACTGACAGGAGCTTAACAATCCATGGTGGGAGGATGGATTTCCAGATTGACAGGCTGTAACAGGACAGCAGGACTTTATTTTTTGGTGTTTCATCTTGTAAATATACTAAACCTTATTCTGGAGTTTTTACTTAATTCCTCCACAGTCAAAATTCAGCATTGGTTTTGTTCTTGTTCCATCAGGCCCCTGCAGTGAGGCCTGCAAGCTCTCAGGGTTAAACACATGACATGGGTTGTTCTTCCCTTCAGCATTACATCTTTCTGTCCAGGGTTTTAAGATTAAGGTGCTTTCAAAGCCATGAGTAGGCGGGGAAAAGGGAAAGAGGAGCACATCTTCCATGTTTCATGCTAAGCTACGACTTCTCCGTGGTCTAATAATTAAGCAATCTATTAATACTGCTTTGGTACATACTAATGTTAGACAGAAAAAACAGTTTTGTTGCTAGAGAAAAAGCTGCTATTTAAAAACCAGAGCAAAAGCAGACTAATTCTGAGGCTTGTATCAGCCAGTAGGTGTGCCTGGAGTGTTGTAAATGGGAAAGGTGGGAGGACTACGTCGTGTTATTAGTGCGTGTAGAGAGACAGGAAGTACTTGGGGAAGGTTTCCCTCTTATTCTGAGTTCCAGGAAAGTTATTCAGCCAAACGCATGAATCACAAAGCAGACTGGAAGGGAGTTTCTGCGTGGCATGAAAATAACAATCTTGGAGCCGGAGAAGTGAAACAGTTCGATGCTTTGGTGCCTCTGCAGATTTTTCATGGAAAATAGCAACCTCACGAATATCTGACAATGAAATGTCTTAGTGCATGGAATGTGAAGTTTATATAAGAGAGAGTGCCTTACTCATCAGCTGCTCTATTTTAAGCCCTGCTCGGCGTGAGGACTTTCATTTTGTGATCTATTTGGACAGCAGCTGGTACATTAAGAGTTTTACGTTAGCTGACATCTTTACAATCGAAAGGATACTTAATATAATCCTGTAAAACCTATTCTCATATTTGTGCTCAGTCACTCATATTTCATCTCAGTGTCTTGTCTTTCCCTGTGGACATTTTCTGTCCATTTCATGCTAAAAAATGGTCAATGTATCAAAAGCATTAAAGAGATGTTTTGTGGTGATGTGATCAAAAAATGTATATACAGCATATGTCATGAAATGGATGTACCATTCCAGTGACTGCAAAAGGCAATGAAAAGGAATCCATAGTAACATATGTTGGGGATAAATTCCAGCAACTAGCACAAATAACAGGAAAGATGGTATGTATTAATAATTTTATACAAAGATGAGCTGCATGCGTGATTCAGATCCACTTGGAAATATTTACATCGTGGAAGGATGAAATGGATGCCAAGTCGCAACCTAATTCCAAAATCTACCAATTATCAAGTAGTTTGCCTCTTGCCATAGAGTCCTAGGACTTCATCTATCTGCTCATGCAAAAAGAAAAGTCTTTTTCCATCTATGCGGATTTTAACTCCTGGTCAGCTCTAAACACATGACAAAACCCAATGTCACACTAAATGTATTCTCACACGGACAATCTCCTGGGTTTGAAGGGAGGGCTTTAACAAAGGAAAACAAGGAGGCTTCAACTTCCACTTGTTCCCCACGAGTGGTGGCCAGGAGGTTCTGCACTATGAGAGTCCTTCAGCTCCGCTTGCGTGCCGGACTTGCATCCAGCACTCGTTTCCCCTGCAGTTGCCCAAACAGTCTGAACTCGAAGCAAAGCTACAAAGCTCCCTCCCACATCTGATACAGACCCCACCCTCTCCACACCCACCCCATGACTTCGTGAATCTGCTTGTTAATTATGTGCAGTCACTGGGAACGGCGTAAATTTTAACTATTCTTGCACTTCTCTGGTATCAATGTGGTGTTTATATTTCCATACGTGGCCGCAAACATGAAAATTGGGGTCTTTATAGAATGATTTGGACTCATATAGATTATTCTATGCTTTGTGAGCATTTATTTTTTTCTTTTTACTTCTGAAATAAACCCCAGTAGCTCTCAGTGTGGTGAGCAAGAAGATGATCATCGAAGTGACCTGTTACACTGTTAATCTTAAACATAACACAGACCCTTCCACTCCCTATGGGCAGCGTTTGGAGACGGGAAGGGCGTGGGAGAACCGGTCTGGATAGCAGTCATACAGTCCTTAGGTCGGTCCTGCTGATGTTCCTGGAGTCAGAGGGAGTGGAGGGAGCCTGGCTGAAACATTCATTAAAAAACCCAGACAAATGAGGGGCCGGGAGGCTGCCCCAGGAGCCCAGGGCAGGGCAGGTGGTACAGGCTAAGCAGATAGCTGTGCCTTGCTCTGAGTGCTACAGATTTCTCTAGGACATGTTGATCAACACATTTTAATGGCCAAGACAATGCAATTTTTTGATAAAAAATGCCAGTGGGCAGTTGCACTGCTTGTCCGGTAGTACTGAGATGATTTTCACATAATGCTAATGAAACTTAGGGTAGTCTGTGTGTGCACTTACTGTGTTTATTTCCCTGTCCATTTCTTTGCCTCCTTGGATGGGCTTCCAGGAAGCTGTCTATTTATAAGCTTTATGTCCTATGAATAGATGTTTGAAACAGAGATAGAGAAGCAATGCATGAGATTACAGGGGAGTCTTAACAACTTAATGACAGACAAACGTGCAACACCCAACAAAACAAAACCCTGTTCAGTGCTTCCTCACATCTCCTCCTGCAGGCTCCTCGGCCACAGAGCCCAGCCCTGCTGTGATACCTGCAGCTCTCTTCCTTCTATGGAGAGAAAATCTGTGCTAAAAGTCTTTCCCGCCTTCTCAGGAGGGTAATCCTTTTAGGTATGTGGTTTTCTACTGTTGTTCTACACTTGATCTTTTCGTCAATTCAAACTCCAAGGTGGATGTAGCAGCTTGGGGTAGCCAATTATTTTGAATTTCCTTAGGTTTGCTTCCATAATCCTTATCCTGTGTCATACTTAATTATGTTGATGGCATAAAATGACATAAAGCATTCTTTCTAATATTTTTAGAGTCTCTCAAGATTCTCCAGTGAGATACAAGATAAAAATTAAAATCATTGCTCTTTTTGCTGGTGTCCTGTGGTGGTACACCTAATTCTTTTTTCACATTATCTTTTTGTTTGTGATTTTAGGTACTCGCTTGAGGTTCAGAGGGTAAAAGGCTAAAACGCCACAAATAATAATGTAAGTTAATCAATGATTATATTAATTGGCCGATGTGAAGATTTCGCACTAATTAAAAACCCCAGACTTCTATTACTTGGCCTGAATTCAGACATTTCTACCTATTGCATTTGGTATTTCTTGAGAGTACTGAATTCCCAAATATGACTAAAAAAAAGAAATCACACACTTATTGGAAATATGAAGGGTAGCCAAGATTCTCTTGGCACATTAGAAATGCATTCTGTATGTCTCATGTAACCCTATAGAATCCATTTGGACTTTGCAATAATCCCTGGGTTTGTGTAATCAAGGTACCCTAACTCAGCATATCTGCAAAGGTGTGCAAGGTAGCTCTGAAACTGAAAGTACAGCTAAGAACTTGCAAGAAAATGTTGTCCAGATGGTATCTTCGTTTTTCATGGCATTAACTTGATCCTGAGTTTAAAATTTAATGAAGACCTGAAAAGCAAACGGGGAAAATAGATGGTGGTGTGATGAACCAGCAAATCATAGCTGTGAGAGACAGTAAATGTGTATTTCATTCAGCTAACATAGGCCAGGAAGGTCTCACTCTTGACCTACAGTTTAGTCCTGGGAGACAGCTCTGATTCTGTAGTTATCAGTGTGCTAAAGAAGAGAAGGTGAGGTCTGAGCCGTTTGTCTGATGGTACCAAAGCTACAGGAGTGAGAGAGTCTGTGTTTGATTGTGCTGGCACGTTTTGGCTCTTGGAGTCACCCTGCACCTCTGTAATGTATGAGGTGTGCACACGTGTTGTAGGGTTTTTTCCTGTTGTATTCATTATTTTACCTTCCAAGTAAATGTAATTTGCCGAGATGTATTATTGAAAGGATTTTTCTTCTGTTGTTGGTCATGTCTTGCTTATTACAGCAAGCAATGCATGTGTTTTCCTTTTTTTTTTCCCAGAAGTGTCTCTTTTTGAGGGTGACTGTGTTTCAGGATTGGAGTTGTGGTTGGTTAAGCGGTGTTTCGTGGCTTGGGCTGTCACAGGGGAGGCAGTTAAATACTCACATTATTATTGTGGGGCAGATGGGTCAATAAATCATCAGGTGAGAGTTTGCTTGTCTGAGGTGTTTCTGTGCCTGTAAATTCGGGCTGCCAGCAGAGGATGAGAAAACACTTGGTGGTGCTTGGTGCAGACTAACAGACCTCACTGGCCACTGGTTGCTTAATCTCCACATCTACAATCCCTTCTTCTTCAAAGGGGCCTTTTCCAGCCTTTTCGTGCATATTGTTACTCTTGCTATTCACATGGTAACCATTTTTACCTCCTATTTGTTTCTGCTTTTAAACTGGTTCGGATGCACTCAGTGCTTTAAAACCAAACCTTTAAAGGCATTTCCCTTTATTTTCTGTGAGAAGCCGTGGTAAATGCCATACGCTTTTAAGCAATTAAAAGGCTTTGTGACTTTGTTTTTTTTTATGTGGTTAATGCAGTTGGTACAGATTCAACGGGCTTTCATGTGTAGCAAATCCATCATATATCTATTTTCTGTCTCCCAGCACCTCTGTTAGGTTGATGTTGGGCTCTGAGTAGCTCTTCATATTTCCATGGTTACAAGTAGTCACAAGGGTTCTGTTAACCCCCAAAGGCAGAGTGATTATGTCTCTTTTTTTTTGTTTGTTATGAGAAGCATAAAATCAACAAATTAGACTATAGATATGAAAAGATTGTTTAAAACACTTCAATAAAAACTTTTAATTTTCACTCGCTCAAGAAGCGTTGGAGTCTTTTGTCAAAATTATGGCTATGTCACACTTTTTGTAAAGACAAGCTTTTACCCCAAAACCTGAAGGATCTTTTTTCTTTCCCTATTAATTTTGATTGGGATTTACAATCGATTTCGAAGGCAGCAGATTTAGGGCAAACAATGCAGGTTCAGAGCTATCCTGTGATTAAATAATCAGCAGTGACCACTAACCATTACTGTGTGTGCTACTGCTCATTGTTAAAGACAGAGCAAGTCGAGGTAAGAAGCACTTCCACTTGCTGAAGAGCACAGATGTAGACACATCCACGTCACAATTTCAGATCCCAAATTGCTGCATCCCTTTCTAACAAAAGGCTGACAGAAAGTCCCTTCCGACTTTCAGATCTCTTGTTAAAGCCTAGATTCTTTCCAGTAAATCAAGTGCAGAAAATTGCACCTTCTGCGAGTGGATATGAGCTGCTAGAGATCCACAATAGGAGAAGGCAGCTGGAAGGAGCAGTGTTTTTTCTGAGAGGTTTCTCAGACTGAAGCAGTAGCAGGTTTTTTTCTGTGGAATAGACTTCGTTAGATGTGATTTGTTGCGGCATCCTGTGATGAAGAGCTCTGAATCAAAGGGAGGATTCTGGATCTTGCCTGGACAGAACAGGTAGTGAGTGAGCTTCTGGGGGCAGGCAAGCAAGAGGGAGTGATAAGAGAAAGCTGGAGAAAAGTCTCCAATGGGAAGAGAATATCTTGTCTACTGGAAAGGTTTTTTACAGGGATAGAAGCATTGACTGGGGCTGCAGAAAGGGTGGAACAAAGCTCTGCCAGGGAAAGAGCCTGACACTGTTATCACCTATACAGCATCATTGCTTCAATGCATGCAGCAAAAGCACCAGAATCCACCTAATTGAGGAGGAGAAAATGCCTCCTTTTCCTGTCTTTCTGGCAGCTTTCTTTACAGCTGGAGGTGCTACGTTTGCTGAGTCTCCAAGCCAGTGGAGGCATGAGCTGGTTTTGTGGGAAAGTAGCAGGTAACACAGTAAAATAATGTTGCAACAGTACAGCCATAGGAGAAAGAAGTATATTACTGGGGGGAATGGACCAAAAAGCACCTATCATCTTCTACCTATTCACTTGAAAGACAGACAATAGTAAGACACAACAGTCTTTATCCTCAAGGTGAATTCTGGATGCTCCCAGAAAGGAGCACGACAGCACCAAGAACAGGATTTGCTGATGAGGGTTTTGCCAGCCCATTTCGGATCCACCTGTGACGTTACCAGGTGGATCAGGTGCCAAGAAATGGCATCTCTTGGGTCTCAGGATTCTCTCTGCCAGGTTTTGCATCAGGTGCCAAGAAATGGCATCTCTTGGGTCTCAGGATTCTCTCTCTGCCGGGTTTTGCATCAGGTGCCAAGAAATGGCATCTCTTGGGTCTCAGGATTGTCTCTCTGCCGGGTTTAAAGTTCTTAGAACTGTGAATGTATGAGCTTGCTTGCTCCCAAGGTATGTTTGGGCCTTTTTCAAATAAGGCTTACGTGTTTTAAGCTCCCTTCATCACGGAGTTTTCTTCTGGCAGTGCAGTTATAAAGAGATGAGAACATCCTCTCGCATTTTCTGTGATTTTATTGAAACAGAGGGGTTTGGTTCAAACTCTTTGTGAGTGTATCTATAAGAGCAGCAGTGCAGGATACTCAGAGTGTTCCAGGCAGTAACTGCCAAGGTAACAAAGTTAGACAAGGCAAATACTTGGTAGATGCATAATTAGTGTGGAATCGTTCTGGAATCCTGTAAATTGGCATGATAAATTCAAATTATATGTCAAACCAATTCTTCTGTCTCCAGAGTAAGAAAATCCCCCCCCTTTGGAATTTCAGTGGGAAATGAATTCATTATAAACTCGCTTTCAGGAAACTGGAATATCCTAATATTTGGTTAAAATATTCTAGTATTTTATAACATATTGTTACATCAGTGCTTCTTAAACTATTATTGACTGCAGTAGAACTTGTGAGTAGCTTGTGAATCTGCATGTATAAATATACATTTTCCTCTCAGAGCAGTAGTTTTGCCGTTTTCCTGGAAAAGATCCTTGACCCCTCTATACGACAAAAAATGGTTTTTAGAAAAGTTTTGTTTCATAGACTCTGCTAGCATAGTTCTGGCAAGGATAAGATAAAAACTGTTTTATATAAAAACGAAGATTAGGGATGGGAGATTAGAGCTGATCCTTTCCTGGGTTCTTCAGACTTGGAGTTTTTGATTGTACCAATACTTTGGGCTAAGTCCCTCTGGGAAGAGCTCTTTAGTTGTTTAGAAGCCTTTTACTAGAGTGCCTACAAATTGGAAGAAATTTGTTCTTGGTGCCCTCAAGAACATTTATTTGTTCTAACCTCTCTTCACTTCCCCAACTATTATTGTTTGGAAAGTAAACTTTTTTTTGGGGGGGGGGGTCAGATCTTCGTTTTACCATAAAATCTTGTGAAGTTTCTAAATTCAGCTGCAACTCTCTGGTCAGTGTGAGAGGCCAAGGCCCAAAGATGATCCCTTGGTAGGGTTGCTTTTAGGGGACCAGGAGCAGAAAATAAAGGAATTCCTTTTCTTACAGAAAAAAAAAATTAAAAGTAAGAGCTTTCTCATTATTCTGCAATATTTTGAGAAGTTTCCATATCGGTGTTCATGCTGCACAAATGTCCTAAAAACGCTTAAAGTGCTTATCTGAGAGTTTCCCCATGTCTGTTAAAGCAGACTCTGAGCTTCCCAGGACCCAATTGTGCAAAACAATCTGCAATTCTTCCTTCTCCACGCACTCTGGTTCTGGTGCTGAAGGTGGAAACGCTATCACAGAAGCCACAGGGGAGGTTTTTATCAATTTTTTTTAAGGTTTCTAACTCACGAGGAGCATTTTTGTATTTGTACGTTTGCACTTTTGAGTAGCAGGCCTGGAGTTTGTCAAATATGTACAAGTATGTTTATGAAAATACCATGGGAAGGCAGTGTCATAGTGCTGGGATAAAAGAAAGTGTCAAATGAAATGAAACTTCAGGTTTTTAACTCACCTAATCAGGACTTACCACTCAGATATCTGAGTATGTGGTTGTCTCTAAAACTCTCTCATTATCTAAGTATTTATTGAGTATTTATTATTATTCCAGCTAAGTACTTACTGAGTTTACACAGAGAAACTTAGATCAGATTATGAGAAAAACATTTAGCAATTATAAAATAAAGCATGAATAAAGATATTTCTACAAACGAAGCACTAGCAAAAACAGAATTGCGATTTATTTTGTTGCATAAATTTACGATTTAATTTCTCTTGTGTTTGGGGAGATCCTTTTCTATCCATGAACACTTAACGAGTGATAGATCAGAACCCAGAGCAGCGGTTGTCAGACGGTTCAGTGCACCGGCTGGCTCGCTGCTGCTGCACGATAATTTATTTTTCTGGGTTTTTTTGGGTGTTTGCGGTGTCTCCTGCGTGTGCTGGGTGCACCAGGAGAGGGCAGAGCTACACAGGTGTAGTGGCTCACACGGGAGCTGCGCTGCGGGGTTAAACGAGAAGCAGAAATCTAATATACGAGCAGATTTGCTGGCAGTCGTCGTTTAATGTTCGCCTAAAATCAGTTCCCCGGCTATTCAGGAATTTTGTATTTTCTACCTAAGTGTTTCGCTGCTGCTCTGCTGGCGAGGGACGTTTCTGAAGGAAAAGATTTCTGGGATTGACAGCACTGTGAGGGGAGCTCCAGCATTTAGCTGGGTTATTCAGTGTCCGCTTGAAGCAGAGTTATCATTCTCACTATTGAAGGTTACTGTAAATCTAGTTTATTTTGCTTTTTTCCCCCCTTTTTCCCCCTAACTATAGTCTGGTTTCTCATTTAATTATTCTGGGAGTTATTTTTTTCCCTTTCTTCAGGTTTGGAATAAAAAGTTCTAAACCAAAGCGCCTGTTTTTAATATATATTGTAAAATATTAGCCACATTAGCTGCAAAACAGATTAAAATCAGTGTTTCTCTTGAAAACCTTAATGGAATGGAATGTGACAATTGCTTTTATTTTCTGCAGAGAACCTGATTTAAAGGCCACTCACCCAGAGTGATTTAAATCAATCGATGTGCTTTGGGTGAACTGGGCTGTTGATAAAGTGAGGTTTCTTTCTGAACAGAAGCCAAGATTCTTCCTCAAGAGTTTGCAGGCTGAGTAAAGAGGAGTGACAGTCCCAAAGCAGGACTTGGGGAAGAGGAGAATGAGTGGATAAGGGACAACTGAGGTGACAGTGACCTTCACTGCTCGTTTTGATGCAGTTTTTGCTTAATTATTGTAGGGTCTTTCTAACAAAGGCTCTTTTGGGTTTGTTTGTTTGGTTTTTTTTTCCCCACTGGGAATTAGGTAGAAAGATATAATCAAAGAATCCTAATATTTATGCCTCAATAAAAATTATTCAGGCTGATGGTAAGTAGCTGTAATAAACTTTATTTTATGAATTATCTACAAGTATTGAGTTTGAGCCTTTTTTTTGTTTATTTAAAAAATGGCAGGAGTGTGCTTAAGCGAGTTCTTGAGATCTATAAAGCATGATTGGCTCAATATATCATCAAAATGAAATGGCTAAAATGGTGTCACCGTAGTCTGGAGGTAAATAGGCAGAAGGATTTGGGGGGTGTTTAAATCCCTTAGAGTAAAAGCAAGACAACCTTTTGCAGGCAAAAAATACCAATATTATTGCAGAAGTGCTGTTTTGGGAGCTATGGTCAGCATTGACCTCTGTCTAAACTAAGAGAGGATTGGGTTTTGTTTAAAACTGTGGGTCAGGAATGCAATCTTTGGCATGGAACACACTTTGCAGGTCACATGGGGCTGTCTCAGCCCAACAGCTTCATCAAGCTGGAAGGTAGCTGGATCTCCCAGAATCTCTGTCCCCAGAGTGTTCAGATCAGATCAGTCAGTTCAGACCCTGTCATCTGGGCTGTTGGACTGGTGTTATGTCATCTGCATCAGCAATTCTGACTGCCTTGCTGTTTTATTAGATACTGTCTCATAATTGGGAGTTAGAGGAGTGCCATAATTCCCATCTATAAAAATATTGCTAGCATTGTGACTTACATCCTCCTCATAGAAATTGGCTTTTTACGAGTTGTGTGACCTCTGCTGTAGGAATTCACGTGATAAACTCCGATAGCTGTGTGGTATTTTTATACCAGCCCCACTGCAGAACATCTGTGGCTGTGAGACACAAACCCAGCACCTGTCTGATGTGAAACAATTCGGGTATTTCACATGTGGCAGGCACAGAATGCCCGTTTTCCTGCAGAACCATGCCTCAGGATCCAGCTGCTCATTCCAGCTGTTTTATTGTGTGGGAGACAAATCTCAAAAACCTGCAGCGAGTGTGAGCTGAGGCACTTTGTGCTTCTGCATCTTCAGGCCAAACGTTTTGAAAGGACATCCTCCCCTGGTTCTCAGCATGAGAGCTTGGCAGCCCAAACCCGACTGTTGCTGTGCCCACATCCATTTTCACTTAACTGCCTTCAACAAAAGCATCAAGCTAAAGTTTAAAAGTGCTGCTAATATTAACTCTGTTCTTTGGCAGTTTCATCTGACAGAACTTCCAGCTTCCTGTTTAACGTTTGCAGCAGGGAATTGTGTTCTGAAGGCCAAAATAGCCCTGTACTAAAAACTGTATGTAAGGATTCAGATAAATATGGCATCTTGAGCTAATTTTTAGCTGTTTGAAATGCAAATAAACACAAGCTTTACTTGTCAGTATGAACTTGCTCGATGATTTGGATCAACAGATGAAGCCAAGGCTGCAATTCCCTGAAAATATTATTTTGAGAATTGAATCTGATGAATTGTTTAGAGCCTTATCTTCTACATACTGCTTCATTTTTCTAAGTGAAAAAACCATAAGATACGAGTTTCTCTTGGCTTTTTAGTCTCCTTCAATCTGACTATAATTTTAGTAGCATGCAAGTAAAGATATCCCAATGTAAATCTTTTCATTCATGACTTCTAATTCAAAATGCTCTTCTAATATAAGTGGTTAGTGAATGAATAATGTTTGAAGCCATGAAGAATTGTGGTAGATTTATTCAATTTACTTTCACCTGTAATCTGGAATATTTTATATTAGCTGTTTGGAATTTTACAATCATATGAACTGCCTCAAGCATTTCTTCTCCTGTTTTCCTTTGTCAGGTAAATTGCCATATAAACTAATAAAGTTTAGAGAAATTAACTTGCTGAGACCCTGTTTCTTTCACAGTTCTCAAGATTTGTACTGCAATGAATTATAAAACTCATCGGTCTCTCCACCAGGGTAAAAACTTCATTACTAATCACTGTTAATTCCCTAGCCAATTTTCAGTCACTTCTTCCAAAATAGCCTGGAAATGCTTCTTCACTGAGTGGAAATCGCAGGGTTTATTCTCAAATACAGTGGTCACATTGAATACTGCTTCAAACCTAGTGCATGCTGTATTTAGAGTGGATTTTTCTTCCTGAATTTCCATCAGTGACTCTCAAGAGCCGATTCAAATAAATGTACAATAGACAGTAGCTGGTGTTGTCCGTTGTCACATGAAAATGTCAATTATTTTCTTCTTTGGGAAGATAAGAGTGTTTCTGTAACAGGACTCTTTATTCTTGTGTCTTGAAAACAAATAGATGTCCTGTTGCTAGAGATCAATATGTTTGCATCTCCCTGTTTATGAACTTCTAGCATGTTTAAGAAAGATCAGAATTCTACCTACATATTTCTGCTGCTTCTAAAAACAATAGTTTGTTCCCCTGGAGTTCTAGGAAATGTCTGTATTATTCTTTAGCTAAACAAAGAATCTGTATCTACTGTATCTAGAAAAGTTTCCTCCAAGAGCTTCTCTTTTTTTTGGCTTACTGAGTTTTGCTTGAGTTGAATTTCTGAAGCTGTGGGTTAGATGTAACTTGGTATGTTGCTTCTTGAAGTGTCCCATTTTTGACACGAAGCGGGAAATTATTTTTATCTTAATTTTGTGGACAGTTCTTAGCCTTGCATTTTCAAAGGCAAGATGCCCTGTTCAGCTCCCGAGGCGTTGCAGGGATAAAAATTTTCTGAGAGTTTAAATGAGCTCAAAAACCCCTGGGTGCTGCAGCTTTTGTCATCATTTGCTCATGACTGTCTGTAATTCTGCCTGCTGAAGTATCACCCCTCACAGTTTATACCCAGCCACACCATCCTCCAGTTAAAATCAGATGTTCTGATCTCCAAGCTGGCATTGTTTCCTGCTTGAGACAGTGTTCATGAGTCCCTTTTTGAGGGATAAGCTGCTTAGAGGTTTGCTGGTGAAAGACAGCTCTGGTTTTGTGGATGTTAAGGTAAAAATTCAAGGCTTTTGTGAGGATGCTGATCCTATGAAACAAAAGGAAATGGTTGTGCCCAATCAGCAATGTTTTACCAGCTACAAAAAAAACTATCCAAGAGGTTTTTGGAGTTCCTGGGTTAATTTGCATGGAGGAGGTGAAACCTGTGGTGGTGGAGAATTCTGCTGGTCTACAGTGGTAGAGGAAGGTAGTTCGTGCTGTTCCCTTCTTTGTTCAGCCTTTCTTTGCACTTTCTTCAGCCTCGTTGATTCTTCCTCTCTCACTGTTTGTGCGTTCACACTCCTCTGCTGTGCAGCTTTTGTCCATTTTTGGGCAGATCCATCACTTTCTGCCGGGCTGGAGCTTGTGGATGGGATGAGATACCAACCAAAGATGGACCAATTCTGCTAAGCTGCGCTTTCTATTGTTTGCTGGGAAATGAGATGAATCTTAGGTTGGTCAGTTCTACTTTGACATTTGTTCCTGTGCTGCCACTGCATCCAGAATGCTGCATGAAGCCAGTTAACACAACAGATAATAACACAATTAACCTGGCAGGAGAGAAAGGAAATCTTATATAAAGGGTGGTGCCTTATATGTGATATTCCCATTTTAGGGAAAAGGATTGGCAGATTGAGTAACTCCATTGTTTATTCACTGGAGAAGAAACTTACGACTCTGCAATCTGGTCAATGTGCTAAGTTTAGAACTGTAAGCAAGTCCTTGTACATGAAATGTTGATTTCAATTTGTAAAAGTCACGAACCGTTGTTCTTTTCGTAAGCAACAGACAGATGCTAAATCTTTTTGGTTTTAATCTGGTTGTTTCTGTGATTAGTGTTTATGCTCGCTGTTTACCAGCAGTGTGTCTTATTCTGGCCTCTGCCCACCTGAATGCTGGGGAGCTGCTTTTGTACTCAAGCACGGAGTGGGAGTTCTGAAATCTGTCTGGAACTGGTGCTGCAGCATTGTATATTAATTTCTCCACTGCTGAATAATTTTACAGTGTCTTTACTGGGAAAAAATGGTAGTGCTTAGAAACTTAGAGTCCATTTTCAGACTGATAAACTGGAACAAAATGTGATTTTTATATTTTACACAGAGACAGAAGGTTAGAATTTAACTTCCCATCTAAGCTGCATGAAATAGTGTTGTGGAGTTGTATGAAATTGAATAGAAAGTTTCTACCTTTCAAATCTAACTTACCTCATTAATTGTGGAGATTTTTGCTCCTAAGCCATTCAGTTTGTTCTGAAAACCCCATGTACCAGTATTTGAAGAATTAATAGTTGCATATCACTGCCTTCAAGTTGTTCTTCTCAGTTTTTTAGGATAACTTCCTTGAGTCAGTTCTTCATCTTTGAAAGTGCAGGCATTCAAATTTAGGGTAAAATGATAGAACCAAGTTGTGTTGTCATCTGGCTGGGGATGGCCAAACCTTAGAAATAGTTTTGCAATATATTTTTAGTTATTTAGATGATTGCCTATGAATCATACAGGTCATATTTACTGTAATATTGAAGCATATTTTTAAAGGCTATGAATAAAATAAAAACTGAAACTCGATTATATAGTGGGTACACTAAATAATATATAAACCATTTATCCTATAAAGGGTAAACAGCTTTTCTGAGTTTGATGTTTTTATAAAGCTAAATAATTCCATTACTTTTTTATAATTAAATTTTTATCTGGATTCTCTAGCATTTTTATACCAAGTATTACCTACTTTTAAAAAAGCCAAATGTCATCATTGCCATAAGTGTGGATTGTGTATTTTATGGATGCTGGATTCCAGACTGCTGAAGATGTTCCCTTGTCTCTGTTTTTCATACTTATTCAAACATGATTTAAAAATTGATGACCTTGCTTTTGCTTTTTGATGATTTTTATTTTAAAAGTTGATTAAGAATTATTTACATTGTAATTTTTAAGATTGTATCTGTGAAAATCAGAATAATGTGAATTTTTTTAACTCTCTGGGAATGTTCAGTTCTTTCTAGTCTAGTGATTGGTGGGAAGTATTAAATTGCTTTTAGTACTTTGTGAATGTAAGCATATTATATGAAACTTAGTCAAGCTGAAGGCTCTATGTTTGCATTTTTGAAATATTTCATTTTATCTTGAGACATGTGGACAGCAGCTTCTTCATTGGATTTGTGAAATCAGGAGTTTCATAGTCAGCCTTTACATCTGACTTTACTGCCAGATGCAGATCTTGAATATTGGCACACACATTCCTGATTAGTAATATTTACTGAAAAATAGTTATATGGAATTATATTAAAACATGATTCCAGGCTTTTTGTTTTACAGGAAGTTAAAAATATGAATCATAATAAAATGATTTAGGTTTTGCCATAATAATCATCCGTATGTCTTACGCCTGAAATCTGTTCATATCTTATGTTCCTTGGTTGACTATTTGCAGTATTTCCAGTTGGATTCCCTCCTCATTTGGATGTATTTATCTGCCACTGGTGTGGTTCCTATCAATGGGTATAGCTGGTGTAGATGTGACAGGACAAGGGGAAATGGCTGCAAATGGAAGGAAGTAGGTTTAGATGAGGTATTAGAAGAAATTTCTCCCTGTGAGGGTGGGGAGGCCCTGGCACAGGGTGCCCAGAGAAGCTGTGGCTGCCCCTGGATCCCTGGCAGTGCCCAAGGCCGGGTTGGAATGGGGTTGGAGCAACATGGGACGGTGGAAGGTGTCCCTTTTCCTGTTTCTGCAAGCTGAGCAAAGTCACCAAGGTTTTCCAGGCAGCAGGCATGGCTCAGTGCCACACATCCTTGTGCAAATCTAGGGCTCAGAGCAACCTTGCTGAATGGTGTGTTAGGTACGAATAAATAGCTGACATCTCTGCTTCCTCTTCCTGTTTTTATGGAGCTCCCTTGCGTGGAGCATCCCAGAAACGGCACCGGTACCCTCAAGCAACACTTTCTCTCCAATTAATTGCATCCTTAATTTCATGGCTTCTGACAATAAAGTATTTTGGGCCCCTTTTCCCAACGGGTGGAAATCCGTGCTGGTTTTAAAAGCGCTGGGCTATGGGCCTTGCCAAGAAATTCCCTGGCAAACAACTAATTATGTCCGCAGACAAAAGTCTGACAAAGAAATCGCTTCAAGCCACAAGCCAGGGGCTTAACCATTGTTTGTGTGAAGTTACTTTCCAGCTGGTGGCTGGGGTGGGATGGGAGGGAATGCGGCCTGGAACCAGAGCCCTTTGTTGGGGACACAGCCCCAGCTTATGGAGCCATCCGCCAAAATGGCCTTTTTGCTTTCACTTGACGGGGTGCTGCTCACCTTTCTGCTCCGCTGAGCACCGTTTCGTGACTTCACAGCCCAGGAATTAAACCCCACCACACAAAAGCAGCTTTAGCAGCGATTGTCCGCAGATTAAATTAAACGCCTGTTCTCATAGAGCGTATCTGAATCGTATCGGACCCGCTCCTGGGTTTTACATCCTTGTTGCTGCCAGTGAGAGGCGGCTGCCGGAAAATGCTGCAGCCCCTGGGAGCCTGTCCCTCCGTCTGTGGTATCAAAGTGCTGGGGATTCTGTGTGTTCCACATGATGTCAATTCTATTGTGCTTCGTGACAAAAAAATTAGCTTAGTCCGCTCGTAAAGCACCAAAGTGTCTTAGTGGTGGTGGCAGGTACTGCCAGCAGCTCAGTTTTATGCTGGGGCTTCTAAATTCCCTTTGTCGTAGTGTTTGGCAGGTGGAAATTTTGACTTTATTTTTGTTGAAAATTTTGAGCAATCAGCAAAACTCAGATTTCTTTTTTTTTTAACCAGATACGTTTGTGTAAAACAATCCTGGCTAGTTTAAGTTACGCCTTTTTCCTTTCACTTTTGTGCATTATATTTTTACACGTGGGGAGTATAAAGCTATTAATTTCAGGAAGAAAACATTTAAACATAAGAAAATTAAAAAGCCAGTCAGTTTCTGCTGGAATACATTTATGTATTTCTTTCTTCTATTTTTATTTTCTCTTGACTGTTTACTGTACAACTGAATTGTGCAAGTGCTCCATAAATTCTTGACTCAGAATGTGCTGCAGCCTGTTTTTTGCTTAAAAGATTTATCTCACCACTGCCTGTCCAGCTGGTGAAGCTGATGAATAACAGTTTGGGGCTCACCACCCCTCCTAAAATTTCACAACCTCTAATTTCTCGTTAACAACGAGCTTCATGGTTGCCAAACTTAGCCCACCAAACTTTCCAAGACCAGGATGCTGTCACATAAGTCAATACAATCATTGCACAGTTTCTGTAAAGATGTTAAATCTGAAAGTCATCTCGAAACAGGAGTTTAGGGCCACCAGCAGTAAAGATGCAGAGAAAACAGGGGTGTACCTTCACATTTCTTAATGCAGGAGAATCTGGGGAAACGCTGATGTTAATCCATTCACCCTCAGTCAGATTTTACAAATGACCCTGAACCGATTTTGTGTTTGGGTTTTTTTAAATGAAAAATGCCAAATATTTCTCCTTTCTGAAGAATAGTCTTTGATGACCAGACAGCCTTTGGAGTGAGTGTTTTTTAACATTAAAATCTTCATCCCTTCAAGTTTTAACATATTCTTAGGAAACAGTTAATCAATGGGGCAACACTGAGTCATTTTAGAGTGGGTCAAGAATTAAAGTACAGTTTTGAACTGCACAGTTTTCTCGTCAGAAAAGAAGATAGAATAGACTTCTGAAAATGTAGTGCGGGCTGGTTGTCTTCTATTAATACTTTACTTTTCAAAAATAAAAGTATTAAGCTTTGTTTAGTTGCATAAAATATGAAATTATTTGCTGGAGGAAGAAAAAAAAACACCTCACAATTTTCTTTTTTTTTTTTAACTGATTGAAAAAATTTTATGCACATCATAGCAGGGACAGTCTAGAGGAAGATTGCAATATAACCCTGGAAGTCTCCATCAGCATAGTGGTGGATGTACTTTTGTCAGCAACACGGGAAGGACTTAGGGAAAGAAAAGGAAAATATGAAGAGTATATTTCTAGCAGGACCGTGGCATCGAAGACTTCCTCAGGAAACGCTTGAGGAGGCATCTTGTGCCTATAGCACCAGCTGCACAGCCTCCTTCCAGCACCTCATTTTCATTCTCAGCCGGGCTGAGGGATCAGGTTAGGAAGCTGAAACTCCCAGCCCAGTGCTGTTCAAATGTTGTTACCTGAAATGCCACAATATCAGGGCAGTGTCTGCATGATCATACACGTTATTCCACACCAGTCTTCACTGCCTGGTAATTTTTCTTTCCCTTTCTGCTATTGCTAGCATGGTACATTTACTCCTTCTGCTCAGTCCCAGCCTGATTCAGCCTTTGTTTTCCATTCACATGACCAGAGCTCTCACTCAGGCCCTTATCATTTCGTGTCTTGACAGCTCCAGTCGCCTTCCTTCTAGTCTCAACAAATACTGGCTTGCAACATGTGTGTCTTTGAAAATATTTTTCATCTTGTTACGCTGATGCTCCATTGTTCCCTCTCTTGTGCTGTGGGATTATTTTCTTTAACTTTCCGGACCGCACCTTATTTGCTTATTTGCTCGCACTGCTGACTGTATGGCATCTGCAGTGCCAATCTTCACTGCTCTTTCAAGTGTCTCCAGCTTTAAATTTCCCTCTGTGGTATTTAATAACTAACTGAAAATCCCAATTGCTGGCACTAAATTCAACCAGCACCGAAGTCAACGTGGCTTTGATTAAATACGCTCTAGTCACACGCCTGAAGTAAAACCTTCCCATTACAATGTTGTGTCCTAAAACTCACCAGGAGAGTGCTGCAACTGAGTGTCTCGTCCATATCAGTCCATCCAGTGCAATTTCTTCTGTCTCCCAGTGCTGATTTGCTTCACATTGCAGGACACTCAGAATCAGGCGCTGCAGCGTTGAATGGAACAATACTGAAGCCCTTGTGAGGGTTCTGGCACAAATCTCATCTGAGAAAGAGAATTACAGTTATATTTTCAAGGATCTAGAAGTCTCCAATGATTAAGATAGGCAACTAATAGCATTTCCAAAGAGGTATGAGCAACTTATATAGTTTTTATATAATTTGCAGATGTCACTAATTTCTGGGTCCCTCTCCTCAGTTTCTGCTTGCCTGTGAAATCCCACAATTTTCTAAGAGGCAAAATATTTGGGTGACGAGCAAGTGGAAGGGAAACTTATCTAATTATCTACTTACGTATCGCAGGGGCTTTGGGCTACTTCATTAGGTGTTCATTAGTTCACGTTACAGTTGATTCCAAGCTAATCCTGTTGGAATTTAGTATGTTACACAGCTTTGGAAGTGATAATGTGGAAGGCTCCTGGAAGGAATAGTTTGTAGCCCTAGATTGCTGTGGAAGATTTCTTGGTGTCTTCATTGCAAGCTGGGAGAAGGAAACCGTGGTGTCCTAGGGATTATGAAGGAGATTACATTATTGCAGAAAACAGCAGTATTTTTGTTAGAAGCACGTGTACTACCACAAAATAGCAATGTATTGAAGTAATTTTCCCAGAAGGGTGATGGCAACCTCCCAGATTTTGTTTCATTTTGTTTTTGAGAAGGGGGATTGGACCAGATGCCCCACAGTGATTCCTTCCAACCTTATCCATCCTGTGATTCTGTGACTCCTAAGTATTTCTTTTTCCAACCAATGACAGTATAATCCAAGAAATTATTTCCCAGATTCAGGAATCCCTAACTTTCCCTTCCGATTTAATTTTGAAGAGGAACTTGCACTGAACTTCTCTCAAGCAATTTAGTTGAGATTTCTGTTTAATTTGGACAAAATAATTGTAGAAACCGATTCTGGTTAATCACTACTATGGCAAAGCAAATTTTGATGCATTTAATTTGCAAGTGTATAACTACTGTATGTCAGTGATTTCTGATAACTTGTAATTGTGAAAAGGCCTAGAGAAAAATTAATTTGAAATTTAAATGTGCAGGTAAGTATTGGATGAAGAGTTAGTATGAAAAGTAGAAATTAAGGAAAACATGGCAATAGAAATGGTGGGATAAAGGCTGTCTATAAACATTCCCATGTGTTTAATCACTAACAAATGCAGTCTGTTAACAATCTGCCAAGTTTTTATTGTATTCTGAGAATATGCAAAACTGCACTAGAAAGTGTTTGGATATAAATTTAGCATATTTAAAGAAACATTCCTGAAAGAATATTTGGGATTGGAAACAAAATTTGTAGATAGTGTGATAACTGTAAGAAGGATGTCTTGTGAAATAGACCTTTATTAAGCTTGATCTCCACAAAATAAAGATCCAATTAAGGCATTGAAGAGATAAAGAAAGACCATCTGTGAGGGAATTTGCCACAGATCTAATGATAAGCTAATTTTTCAGATAAAGTGGGTACTGTGCTTTGCAGGGGGTGGAGTAGAGAAGTTAGAAATCATTTTAGATTGCATTTTTGCCAGGAACATGAGCAAATTGGATAAAAGCAGCGGAAACAGTGCTTGTAGGTCAGTTAAACACAAGGTTATAAACTCATTCTTTCTTTCTAGATAGTGCTGTTGCATTCTCCCTTGTTTCTGAAAATGCTTGAAGAGATACTGTGAGAAATGTATTTGTCACCCTGAGGCATTTTGCCTGATTCCTAACAGCCAGAAGGGACCAAATAATTAATTTTTCTCTAAACCATTTTGTCCCAGGGATTATATTAGTGTGCATGGCATAAAGTTTCGTGTGCTGGAGCAGAGGTACCTCTTGCATTGCTTGACTGGAGGCTGTTTTCCACTGAAAATCTTCTGGGTTAATTTTGCACTAACAGAGGAAGACGCAGTTTATTCCATTAATTTTTTTTACAAGCTTTCAGATTCTTGTAAGCAATTCCTTGACCAAGAAAAGCAGGTTGTACGTGGATCACTTCAGAGAGAACTAATTAGGAGCAAGGTTGGGTGCTGATTAGAGGGCTTCAGATGGCCAAGGTCAAGGTCAGTATCCCAGGATATCCTCATGGCCCCTCTGTTTCTGGGGCTACACAAATGAGGCTGCTGACAGAACCAGAGACATTTGTTGGCCTAGGTCAGGTGAAGGTAATAATATGGAATTGCAGTGCTTTCTTAACTGCTGAGCTTTTCCTGTGCAGATTGACAAGTCACGTAAGTAACTCTTTGATTTGTAGAGGAAAAGGTTCCAAAATTGCCCCACTACTAAAGGTGTGAGATTTTCTCATCACAGAAATCTTTGATCCTGTGTATTTTGCGTGAGCAGCATGATCAGGACCTGTAACTCTCCTGGATGTTATTTAGATCTTGTCTGTCTGAGGCTGGTCAGGAAATTAAAGGTATTAGGACTATGTGTGTCATTGAAGAATTTTAAATCTCACCTCTTCTCTTATATCCCCTTCTCTTCAGTGAGCTTTTCTAAAGAACTTTAACTGCTTTAGCTTACGTTGACACTGTATATTTCTGGATAAAAGAGCTTCCTGTGTGGTTCTGTATCCTGTAATCAAGATAAAAAGACTTAGAAAGCAGAAGTAGAAGGACACTGCTATGGGATAAAGGATGATGAAATATATTATACAAAGAAGTTATGTATAATAATAAACATTGAGATATTTCATCTCTGTATATAAAATCACCACCTTTCTGATCACGTCATTCTAATTTTTAATAATGTTAATTAAGCCTACATGCATCCCATTTTTTTTTAACTTCTGTAGTTATATTATTTCTAAGGTGGCTCTAAATATGTCCCAGCCTTTGTAATTGACTTCTTTATCTTATCTAAGCTTTTCAGGTATAGTTAAATATGTTTTCTGTGCTACTCAAAACTGTAGGTGCCACCTGCCTTGACAGGACTCATAACTAATCCAGTATTTGCTCATCAAGTGAAAAAATGTAGTATTACTGTAAAGTAAGCTGCTTAAATACTTTGTTTAATCCATCTGCTTCTTTTCTTTTCTTTTCTTTTCTTTTCTTTTCTTTTCTTTTCTTTTCTTTTCTTTTCTGGCACATGCAGACCACAGCTACTTTTGATCCTGTCAGCTCCTGAACCACGTTTAACAGAGAGAGAGGTATGTTCACGAATGATGCTCGAACCCTGATTTCTTTGCCCAAAGTGTCTCTCTTTATTTTAGCATGTTTTGTTTGTCTTTTCTGTTACCTTCTTGACATCATGGGAGCATCTTTAGGATGACCCATTGCTGAGTGTCTCTGCTCAAGCTGCTGAAATCAAGAGGCAGCACAGGGCTCATTCATTCAGATAAAGCTGTAGAACCTGTCTCTGAAGCTTTTGTCCCCCCCTAAAACATTTTGCTTGCAGCTGTTTTTAGGAATAAAGCCTCAGTCCTGACCTTTGTGAGGGAATAATGAACGGCAGACAGTTAGAGGCCAAATGCCAACCATATTTGTTACCTTTTGCGATACTGCTTAAGTAATTTAAGGTTGTGAGAGCCCTGAAACTGTACTTAATCCAGAGGTGGCTGTGGACAAAAATTGCACCGTCTTTCACAGCAATTTTGGTTTGTGGTTGGCCAATCTGTGAGCCACAGTAGCCAAACTGAGTCCAAAAACGTTGTTGAGAATTGGGTTGATGTCCCTAAGGGCAGAGGCTGTGCCTGAAGTGTGTGTCTGCGTGTATCTCTGTAATTTATCCTTTAGATGTTTTCTGTATTAAAGGCTGTCCTAATGTATTGCCCTGTTTTCTGCCTTTTCCCAGTCCTTTCAGTGATGGTGGCAGCCACGCAGGCCTTAAATCCCACTGTGTAACACACACATATTTGTTCTGTTCTTAACATGCCTGACTGATTTTTATCGACCTATTGGCCTCTAGCTACTGAAGCACTTACAGCACTCTGTGATATAAAAACAGAGGACACCTTGCTGGCTTTTAATTAGCGTCGCTATTAGATCTATGTAAAATCAAAACTGCAAAAAATCCTATTTTGTGCTGTGCCCACATTGTTTCGGTAGCCAAATAAATGCCTTTTTTTAGGAACAATTGCCTTAGGCACAACAAATGAGGTCTATTTTCCAGTTTGGACACGAGTCCTTAGTCACTGAGGAGAAAATGGAAGGGGTTTGCTGATAAATGATCCTATCAAAAGAAAACCCGAAATATAGGAATTACATTTCTGCCCTAGCAGAAGCTGGTATGAGATGTGTTTTGTCTTAATACAGAAGCCACTCAGACTTTTTGTGCTGGCCTCCAAGATGCCTAGCTGAAAATTTGCTGTCAGTAAGCCTACTGGCATTTTACAAGCCAAGATGATCCCTACCAATTTCAGATAATGCGCTTAAATCTATAGTCCCAAAGACTTGTTTTTTAATAGTAGTAATCCTTTAATTGACTGGGTGTGGAAACACCACAGGGCCTCTTCTGGGTTCCCTGGTGAGAGGCTTTCTGTATAATCTGCTTTTTTTTTTTTTTTTTAAGAAGCCCTGTTATAAAGCTCAGTAAGTTTTTAATCTATTCTTTGAGTATTTGTAAAGCTACTGCTTTCAACACGTGCAATGATACAAATGCACTTTATGCAGTGGATATTAAGTGTTGGATGAAATAAGAGTTAAACAGAAGCCAGCAGAAAATTTTGTCCATTGGGAGAAAAAGTGGTTTAGGACTGTATATAAAAAAAATGTAATTGTTTTGGAAAGGGGAATGGAAGATAAGGGTACAGATGATGACTTCATTTTTATCAACACTTGTCATCTAAGAAGAAGTTTAGGAAAGTGTAAATCTCCAATGTTTTTGTGTCTTTTAGCCCCCATAGCTTGTCCCTTTACTGGGCTCCAAAGTGATTCCAAGTGTCCTGCAAACCAGTGTGGAATATTTGTGATATTAGAATATTTGCTAAGAATGCTGTTTGCTCTCCTGCCTTTCTGAGCACCTGGGAGCTGAACTGGGCTGGGAATAACCAGCAGCATTTTTTGACACACAGCGGGTTCAGCCTACAGAACAATAAAATTATCCTGGCTATCAGGAGCTGGAAACATTATATTATAATTTACAAAATCTTGTGCTGTATCTGCTAAATGTGTGATCATATTACAGCACATAAAAGTGCTCTGAATTGTACCTTATTGAGAATAAACTACATTAATGCCTGCCTTGAAACATTTTTTGCAATGTAAGGCACTTACGGGTAGTGAAAGTGTTCTTTCTTCATACTCCTGCAGTTTAAAAGCTCATTTTACTTAATAATTTTTTATTTCAACTGGAACTTCTATGGCAAGTTTGTAGTAGGAGGGGCTGGATCTAATTTTAAAACTGGAAAGATGCACTTTAAACACAGAAATGATTCTTGGTAAGATAGGGCAAACATTTAAGAAAAGCTACCATAAAAAATTTTAATTTTGGTTATTTTTTGTAGCTAAATTTGTGCATTTGTAACTAATTATTGCGCTGTAGAGAATTAAAGGAAAAATGTTGGTATCCCTTTCTTTCTGTCGACCTTTTGAAATATATTTTAAATAAATTGAATATGGTAATTTATCTCAATGTAAATCAAAAGAAGGTATATATGTTCAAAAGCATCAAACTTTTGATGCTCTTTACCTCTTCTCTCTTGATTGATATTCACTCAGGCATGTTTTTTTCTTGGTCTCATAATTCTGCATATAAATGTATTTTTTTATTATTAGTTTATTCCATTATGATGGTCCATGATAATGGACAAATTCCATTATTAGTTTGTCCCATTATGAAGATTTTTCATTCAATCCCTAAAATATCTTTTAGCAACTGTAATCTTTAACAGAAAGAACAATTTTAAACTCATTTTCCTTTTTTAATGTTATTTTACGTTCTTTTTGTCAAGTGCACATGTAATTTTGCTCTGGCACTTTTTCTGGAATTACAGATTAATTCTCAGTTTAACATTCCATATCTGTTCAAGTGACTTCTGCCAAGGTGAGGCATTTGAAGAGAAATAAGAATATAATTTGATCCTCTTCTAATCGTGGAGGAAAAGACATCCTGGTCTTCTGCATTGTTGTAAACAAAATGACAAATATACAAATAGTAAATGAGCCTGGATCATTTGGTAATTTAGGTAAAAGCCCACATGAAATACACACAGACATAGAAAAGAAAAGCATTAAGTCCAAGGTATGTTCTACCATAAGTTATGAGGAAAAAATTCAGTTTTATGTAGTGAGTAGCCATTCCCCTTCTGTGCAATGATATCACAAGTCCAAGTGAACAAGAACTACTGCTCGGGATGTTTTTCATTCCTATTGACTAATCTGGGGGAAATCCCTTGCAAATCAGCATTTTAATTAAATTTTTCAGGTCGATCTTTCTAATATAAGCATAGTTGATTTAACATAGATATATATCTCGTGCATGTATTTTCAGATTAATCATAAATTTGTTTTCTGAAAGTTGGAATTCTGCACGTTGAAACACGAACTTTCTGCGTGCCAGAAAGGCGAATTTTTGAGCTGTGCTGCTGTTTGTAGCTGTAGAGAAGCAAAGAAAATATGCAGACACATGCCTGTTTATGAATGTACACTTTGCTTGGAGGAAATGCCTCAATTTGTATTAATTTGAAATTGTTTGTGGAACGTGCCTGCAATTGGTGCTGCTGTCCTACCCTTAAGTGCTTAATTGTGGTCATCTTTTATGATTCAATGCTGGAACCTGCACTAATTAGCTGTGTTTCTTCTGTCTCTGTGTCCATCTGCCTTCCCATCATCAGGAACATCTTCTTGCTACTGGCTCCTCATCCCTTGCCAACCAATCTCCCTTTTTTCTTATTTCTAAACCATTTCTGGTGGATTTGCCATACCCAACTGCCTCATTTCTTTCCTTATCTCACTGACCACATTGACTTATGCTTCATCTTAAATTCTGGGGCTGAAAGTTGAGAAATTTGGAGCCAATATGCAGCATTGCATTTGGTGACAATAAGTCATCTGTCGGTGTGCATAGGAGCTGTTTTATGTTGTGTTTCACTCCAAAATCGCTTTTCAGCTCTGTGTTAAGCCCAGGAAAGCAAGAGAGATCTGATTTGCAGTCACACACACAGAGAAGGACACATCTGCTCTGGTGTTTAGTAACTTCAACTGTCATATAGTTTACAGTCTGTAAATGTTTTCCAAGACATGAATCAATTGTCTTTTCAGGGAGATATGAATAGATTTCAGGATAGGTGTTGCTATGCATTCTTGACATTCTGAAAAAGCATGTGCAATCGGTAAAAATGCTGTGTGTATCTCTAAATCTTAAGGCAAAATTTATAATTCTGGTCGTAAGTTTGCATTCTGTTTGAAATACTCCAGAGGAGATAGAAAATAAAGTAGTTCCACCTGCAAAAAAACCCTCAATTTGTGCCCCCACCCAATTTGTTTAATTATTTTTTATGTTGCCCATGCAGCAGGAACAGCAGACAGCTGATATGTTGTGGCTTACTTGTGTGTGTAAACTTTTCTCAGCACTTCTGTGACCCATGGTCTTGTTCTTGGAGAAGTTCCCACTGAACCATTCCTTTTTCACTCTGAATTTGTGTGGTAAGCTAGACTCCACTTCAAAAATGTGGCTTTTTCGAAGGCCCTCTGTCAATGTTGCTTTCAGATTACAATTTTCACATAAAAGTTCTTTATCTACCAGCTCTGCAAACTTGTTTTGGTTACTTCGAGTCAAGGCTGGGCAACCTTCTGTAGTAAAGACACATCAGACAGGATGTAGGTACCAGCCACAAAAATTGCTTCACACTGCTTGCAGACCCGGGACACTAATTAACAGTTCTGTTAATGATACGTGAGACAAAGCAGCCAGGTAAACAGATGAGACTAAATGCACAGAGAGCAGAAGTTTATGGTAGGAATGCTCTACTTCCATAGAAACACTTCTCTGACTGCGTTTCCATTTCAGTCTCGTTGGTTTCATTAGGAATGACGATTTTTCCATTTTAAAATCTGCCTGGCAGGAAACGAGTAGGGGTGGGAAGAAGCTCCCAGAAGGAGAGGGCAGGAGAAAGGCAGAGCAGGGTACAGGTACTCATTCCCCAGCGGATGGATTTTTGTGCACACAGCATGAGTCAAAACCGTCAGGGGCCTCGAGTCTCCTGAATCCCTTCTCTCCTGCTAATTCCACTCCTTAACTGTGTGGGCAGCAGCAAGTAAGGAGACATTTTGCTGCTGAAGAAGAGGGAAAATCTGCTGGGCTTTACTCAGAGCCACATGAAAAGGAGGAGAGCCTGCTTCTTCGTGATGTTACTTGTCGCTGTCTAAGCACATGATCCTCCGTGTGCGCTAAACCGTTTGTTTTCCATGCGTCATGCCTCTGCAGCATGGGAAATAGCAGAAAAACTGGCATTACAGTCTTAATGTATGAGGGGAGTTTCTGGCTATTAGCTGGATTGGCACGGAGCTCTTTTTCTAGACCACTCCAAGGACTAGAAGCAGAAAAACTGGCATTACAGTCTTAATGTATGAGGGGAGTTTCTGGCTATTAGCTGGATTGGCACGGAGCTCTTTTTCTAGACCACTCCAAGGACTAGAAGCAGAAAAACTGGCATTACAGTCTTAATGTATGAGGGGAGTTTCTGGCTATTAGCTGGATTGGCACGGAGCTCTTTTTCTAGACCACTCCAAGGACTAGAAGCAATTAGGGAGCAACAGGATCACGGTTTATTTTCCTCACAGGTTTGTGCTGGGTGCTGGAGCTCACCTGCAGGCGGTTCATCAGATCGGTGTGTTTTGGCAGGAGCTTTTGTGTCTTACAAAGGCTGTGCCATATGGGATCCCAGCTCCCCTGACTTTGGAAAATGCCCCCGTGTCTTACACAGCAACAGACTATTGACACACTGCGTTTTATACCTGCCAGTGTGCTCAGAAATCACGTGTGCCCAAACATTTATGGACTGTTGAAGAAGTATAATGCCCATTTGAAGCAACATTGTACATTGGAGATGTTTCAAATAGACCTACTGTTTGCATCACAGCTGGTTAGAGAAGGATCCCTCTACGTCTGCCATCTGCCAAAGAGGATAATGTGTTTTGTAACTGGCATTTCTTATTAATATTGTAGGCAGAAAACCTTGCAGATAGGGCAGGAAACAGAAATAGGACTCACGGTCTGATCCTGACTGCTGGTGTTTTGTGCAGCCCTGGGAAATTGGCTTAAGCTGTCTGGCCTACTGACTTTTTACATTGTGTAATCAGAATAATTTTGTACTGTTTTGTCTTCTTCTGGTGGGGAAAAAAACCCCACAACATGCCGTGATGAAAAGCTGCCTATGAACTAAAACAATTCCCTTGTAGAAAAATTCAATTGCATCTTCGAAGCTTTAAACTTAAGGGAGCCCCTTTTATAAGGGAAAGGGGATCTTGACAATATTGCTGCTCATCCTTTAGTTCCTATCATCATTCACAGGAAAGCTGACAGTGATCCTCTGCCTGCTTTTATGGTCAGTCAGAATTGCTGAGCTCTGTGCTGGGAGAGAGTGAAACAAAGGTGACTTTCACGTGGGCTCTCCAACACCAACTTTTAACAGTCCCTTCCCTCAAACAGCCCTGCTTTCCCACAGAAACCTGCAGAGAGCTGCTTTACAGCAGTTGGCATTCAGGCTGCAGCTCAAGGCTTTGGGATCCTTCACCTGGCACTGATGGTATCTCTGTGCAGCTCCACAGCCCAAAGGAAACGTGCCAGAGGAGCTGTCTGTGGAGCAAACACACACCTCGCTTCTGGCCGAGGCGTTGTGGTGCTCTTAAAGCCGGGTGGTTATCCTGGGTGATAATGCATTTGGCAGGGAGAAAACACCTCTGCGGGGATGGCAGAGAGAGGGGCTGGTGGGTGTGAGCTCACATCTCCCTTCTTTCTGCTGCTTTTGGTCTGCTGGTGAATTTTAAAGAAGCCTTCGAGGATTTGGCACAGAATGAAAGCAGCGTGCTGGCTTCCCTAGCACAGACTATCCCTTCACCTTTCTGCACACCCAAACCTGGGCTGCAAACCTGAAATTCCCTGTTTTTCTCTCAGCTGGACCAGAGAAGGAGCTCTCATAAGGAGCAGTGAACTGGAAATTGTTGGCATTCTGAGAGTCTCTTTTTCCTGACATTCTGATAAAGATATTTCTGTAAAATTCTCTCCAACCATTACAAGTAACTAGCATTTTATAATTGGTGCCACAAGCAGCTTAAATGGTTATCCAGCATTGCAGTACCTCATGCAGACCGATCTTCAGAAGCCATCAGCTTCTTCTGACAGACTCAGACTTTACTTATTTCATTCTAAGCACTGCTGAAACTTTCTTGTCAAACTGACAGTGTTCTGCCTCTTTTCCTTGTTTTGTGTTTAGTAAGTACATAATCTGTGCAAGGGGGTACTGTTATTTGGAAATCAGGAGTTGATTTATATTATTTACTTTTCTGAAAAATCTCTGCATCTATTTTTGCCCTAAGTTCTGACATACCAAAGGATGTTTCTCCTCAGTATAAAATCCTGACAGTACCTAAGACCTGCCTTTTTTGCTTTTCTACAACCAATTATTTTACTGCCACTAATTATGTACCTTTTTAAATTAGAAAACCTGGTGTAAGAGATGTTCGCTTACCATTGAACAACCACGGCAGATTTACAGCAGCTGTAGTTTTGGCAGTGCTACCAATACATTTTCATGGTTTTATCATGCATTAAAGCTTTGATAGCTGCTTTTGATAATTCTGGCATAGGCTATTAAACGGTAGAGAGGGGCAAGAACCCCTGGAGCAAGGAAGATGAACAGGAAGTGGAATTCCTGCCTAGAACAGGCACCTCACACTGCTCGAGCTTTAACACTGCTGTTACCAGAGGTTCTTTAGTGCAAGCAGTAACCAGACAGCTCAGTAGCTCCATTTCTGCTGTTCTTCCCAGCCCTGGACCCTTCTGACTCCCCAGCAGAGGTCAGGTAAAGCCCCTGCCTTGCTCTCACAGCTGGGCCCAAGAATTACAGCTGTGGAAAGCGAGTGAACAGCCAGAGGGAACTTCTCCTCCTCCAGCCCAGGTGGGAATTCGGGCTGGTGGCTGTCTGTGCAGTGGCCACACAGCGTCAGCTGTGCCAGAAATACGGGTTTGTATTGGGCTTTGCAGAGCCAGCATCACAGCAGAGCTCTTTAGGGAAGGGCAGTTTGACTGTGCTCTTGCCCCTCTCTGTAGCTAGCAGGTCAAGAAGGCAGCTAGAAATACCTAAAAGCAGTCGGATTTTACTTTTACTGCACCTGAGTTGCTAAGCAGATGCTTTTGGTATTTTTTGTACATCTATTCAATCCCTCAGGTCTGTTTGATGTTCTCGGTGCTGCCTGCCCTTGAGAAGACCCGAAGGTATCTGAGATCCCTGGGGGTGCTGAGGTGTTTCAGAGCCAGCCCTCAGTAACTGTGCTGGTGCATTTCCCTTTGCTCCCTTGAAATGGCCTTCCCAGTGCCACAGGCTGGGGTAGCTCAGGTGCAAGCACAGACATGTTCCTGTGCTAAGTGCTAATGGATGGATAGATCCTCTTTGGAATAATTGCTTGCTCTCTATTAAAATAAGGAACGGGCAGGAAAATTAAACAGCTTGTGAGAAAACAGTAGTTGATCTGCAGTAGAGCTGTGATTGTTCGGGTACGTTTTAGGGTAACTTCTGGGCTGTAAAGAGTTCAAAACAAACTCTAAAATCTGTTGTGCAGGAAATAGTAGTGCTAAAAAGTTCATATAGGGTAATGAGTCCCGACTTTGTTTCAGAGGATTCTGCAGTGTTTGTTCGTGAGTCACTGCAGAATAAATTTCTGAACGCTTTACCTGCTCGGGTTGTTATGCCCTTCCAACCTCCTCAGCTTTCCACACACGGGATAACTCAGCACGAGCATTTTTGAGTGTTTCTCTTTGCAGTGGCAGCTGCAGCCTGGGGACCTCTCTGTGCTGGTGCCAGAGCTTTGCTCTATAACCTGTGACCCCCCTGCCAGGCTCTGTGCAGCCCTGCCTTCTGCAGGGCTGACCTTCCCTTGTCCCCCATAGGGATAAAGCTCTCTACTTGATTTTTTTTGCATCCTTTGGATCCAGAGACCTGCTTGGGAAGGCCTGACCTGCAGGTTTGCTTGGGCTCATTCTGGTGTGCAGGGCTGTGCCTGTGGATCAAGGGTGGGCTCTGGGATCTGTTATTGGCATCCACTTCTGTGGAGGGGGAAAGGTTCAGGCTCCGAGGGCTGCCTGGGTTTGTCTTCATCTGATTGAAACAAGGAATGTATTTTGGTTTGTTATTACTCCTCGAGCAATTTTACATCCCCAAACTCACTTCAAGCGCAGAAAGATTCTCCAGTATGAGCAAGCTCTGGAAATTTCTTTCCTGGGAATGCTTGGCACAAGCCTTTACCAGTGGTGAATTCATCCCCTTGGAACGTGACGATTATCACTTCTAATATCACATCAACGTTGAGTTATGTTCACAGAAGTTTGTCATCTCCCCCTCTTCCTTGGTTGAGCTGGGGAGAAGCAAAGAAAATTCCACCGCTGTTGAGGAGGAGGCAGAAAGTGGAACTCCTGCTTTTGCAGCAGCTGCTGGTGGCAAGGAGTGGAAAGCTGATGGCTCTGTGGCTGGTGTGGCTGCTGCTGCCTAGGGAAGCAAAGCTTTGTGTGTTTTATGGGGACACACAAATACCCCTTCACCACTCCTCCCGTGTCGATTGAAACTGGGGAAGTCTACAGAGTACCTCAAATCCCTGACATTAAAAAACCAAAAGAGGGTGCTAAGCCCGTTTTCCTTGAAACTCCGTCCACAGCGGTGTTATGTTTTGTCGTGTGTGTCTTTGTTAGTGTTGTTTTAAGGGGCAGTAAAGCTATAAAAGTTTTCTCCTACTTGGCGTTTTTGGTGTGATAGGATTTAACATGAAACTCCGGTTTGTTTCACCCTTTGATAGCCCGTCCGAGTGATTTACACAAACTTTTACAGAGGCACCACCATCTCTGGTGCTTTGTTAGGAAGCCAAATCCCTCCAGGTGGCTTAGACAGATGCTCGCACCTCGGCTACGCCCTGGTTTGTATACTGCTCTAATAGTTACTAATTACCTATTCAATGTCATTACCACGTTTCTGGTTTTGGCACGGAGTTACAGAGCAAGTTACAACAGTCACGCAGAAACATCACTGTGTACTCTGCCAACACCAGAAAATAAGGATTGTTAGGGTGCTCGCAAGGCATGTTGAGCAGTCGGTGTGTGTACTTAGCTCTCAGAGTGTGTGTTTGTTTTGGGCTTTCTGCATTCTTTGTGATTTGTTTCTTGACTGGAATTGAAGAGCCTGAGTGCTTACTTCTTTCTGAGTGCCAGAGAGCGGATCTGCTTTGGGGGAACAGCATTTTTTTTTAACAGTTTGAGATCACCCAGTGAACAAAATGAAATCTCATTGATTTCCTTGGACGTTCTTCATAAATCTGTGAATTTCAGAAGGTGTATGCTGAATATTATTCCAAGTCAGAGTTACTAAGAAACTAAAAAAAAAAGAAAAACCAAAACACAAATAACTCAGTTGCTTATATTGTCAGAAAATATTTATTGTGAAAGGAAGTAATTCTTAACAAGATATAAAGGAGAGTAAGATTTTTTTTCCTTTTCATTTATTCCCCTGGTCCTGCTGTGTGTGTGAGACCCATTTCCTATCAGGGTTTGAAACCCTGTCAATTCCCTTGCTCCTACTCCTTTCTGAAAAGGGGTTTGTAGTGACTGTCCTGTGGAGGGAGGCGATTCCAACAGGGCTAAAAATCTGGGACAGAGCTCCCTGTTTGGGGAAATGCTCCTGGTTTTGGTGCTAAACAGCCCTGTGGGCATGTGCCAGAGCTGCTGTGCTCGGGGTAACCACACACGAAATACCTTTCCTCACAACTGGGTAGAGCTCCCGCTCTGATTAATTGTACCTCTGCAGCAGGAAGTTTTCCTGGCATGAGATGATTAGTGGGGCAATTTGTCTTGGGAGCATTGCTGGGCTGATAACAAGACTGGTTTATTTTTGTAAAAAGCAGCAGTGGGAATACTTAAGAGGGTTTGGCTGGCTTTGTTAAACAGAAAAAAAACTGTAGTAAGAAGTCAACCAGTCCCCCTCTAGAAAGATCTTATCTAGAGTGGAATACTTAATTTTTACATTTAAATTGCTGTTTAGTTTTCAGAGTTCACTTCCACATGAAAGATGCAATTAATAATTACCAAAGCTATTGTCTGGACTGTCTTCGAGGCAAAAATCCTTGCGTTTGAATTTATCTTCTCATAGAAAACTTGCATTTTGAAATGTCTTCTGTGTCTATGCCATCTAGTGACTGTAATTCCTTTGTCCTTCTTGGTTTCCAAATAATCCCTGGAATAATAAGAGTACTGCTCAGTGTGAATAAGAGTAAAGGAATCATGCCCATCATCTGTGAAAGAAAGCACAAATTCTGGATCACAGGACTTGAACCCAGCCCTTTCCTCTTAGTGCTGCCAGGAGGGAGCAACGTGCCTCAGTCAGGAGGGCCCAATCCTATGTCTTAATCACCATATTACAGAGATTTCTTTGACTTATTGTATCTTCAGTGGTGATCCTCTGTGTGCCATTGGTGCTTCTGGAGATGAAACTCTTTTCTTTTGCACAGGAAAAAAAAATCCTTGGTTTTTTGTTTCTGTATTTTTTTTTCACATAGAATTGTGGGGAAAGTTTGTTTCCTCATGAGTTCTTTGGGGAAATTGTGTGAGAGATCAAGTAACAGCAATGTTCAGCCTTAGGTTTTTCAGTCCTTTTAAATACGAAGGGAAGAAATTTTGTGTTTGTGGGTGAGGAAGAGCAGTAGACAAATGGTAACTGGGGTAACTCTGCAGTGAGTGTCCTCAGGGTCAGCACTGCCAGGAACACTGGGCACACTCTTCTCTGTTGGGCGTATTTTTGGACAGTGTCTTCTGACTTATGGACTCATGTTCACTCTAGGGCTAAGTCCGGATAGAAAATTAAAGTATTCTGAAATGGGAATACGTGTAATTTGACTTGCGAGATAAAAAGCAAAGTGTACTGACTTTGTTTTAAAAAACCTAAAAAAACCTTTTCGGTCCCGTTTAGAGTAAAGTTGTCTGCTTAAAATTGAATTTTGAAGCATTACATTTTTATAATTCCTGTCCATTTCTTGGCTAGGTTAGGAGCATGCAGATGCACTTGGAATGCTCCACGGCTTTCATGGAAGCAGGAATTGAAGTACTTGGAGCCGGCGCGTTTGTTGTTACCCAGTCAAGGAAGCTGGCAGATGATGTTACAAATTTTGGAAGAATTGTGGTTTCACAGACAATGAAAGCAGCAGTTAGAGCAACACAATGTCGAGATAGCACTGCTGAGAACACAATTATGATCGGGTTTCCGCTGCTTGACTGATAAGTAATATTAAAACCTCAAATAAATTATGGTTGTAGGGTGATAAAACAAACAGCCCTGAAGTCTGACGTTTGCAAGATCAAAAAGGCCATGTGAGATCTCGTGTATTTTTTATTTAAAGCAACAGTTCCATGACACAGGAGCTGTAGGTACTGTACCATCCAGGCAAACAAACCTTACAAAGGCGCTCTGGTTTCAAAGTGACAGTTTACAACACAAGCTCTGAACATCCAACAGAGATGAGCATCTGCTTAAGATGTTGGCATTTGGAAATTATTCATTTCTATATTAATTTTTTTTTAAGTGTGCTCTATTTTTATTTTTTTAAATTATATTTACATCACCTGGAAGCCTTGTAAGTTCCATGCAATTATTCTGTGTGCTGGCTGGGATGTTTTTAATAGACAAGATCTGCTGCCTTTGCTTTGCAATTATATTGCAGCAACATGGTTTTGGCCTAAAATGCTCCTTTCTAGTATATTTATTCATATAAGGTTATTTGCAATTTTTCTAGTACAAGATTTCCTGTTCATTTTGGTACTTGGAAGTTGGAAGCGTTTTCAGAATTAAAACAAGATTTTCGCTGAAAGATTACATACCTAGTGAGTACTTCTGTGTTAGTTTGAGTATTGTAGGAAAGAGTAAAAAGTGGGGAAATGGTGACAAGAGAGCTTGTGTGTCTTCACCCCAGCCAGCTTGAGAACCGTGTGTTCTCTTGTGGTTGGCACCTGGTACAAAAGGATTGCTTGAGAGCAGAGGGATGCCCACAGTGCCTCCAGAAAATTCAAATTATAGCAAGGATATCTGATTTTCTGAGCAGTTACTGCTTTGGTGTGAAAGAGTTGTTTGTAGCCACTGCCTTTGCTGCAATTAGAAAGGAACAGGCAAGTTCAGCTCTTTGAAATGTTCTGACTTTATTTGCAGCTGCTCTTGGTTTGCTTTGCAAATGTTTGCATTGCTGCCTGCTCTGAAAATTAAATTACAGCGCTCTAATATCGAACAGTGATAATTTTTATAGCGTTGGCCGGGAGCCAGGGTACTGCAGGAGGTGAGACTGTACGTGTGGCAGGTAAGGCAGATAAAATCCACACGGCTACAATGGAAGAAAAGGCTATTAAAATATAATTTCTGAGATTTTGGTCATTTTATGGGAGTGATTGTGCAATTGCATCGTGGTGGAAGTGCTAATTCTTGCCAGAAGAACCTTGTAATACTTTTGAGATAGTTTGGCATCCTGCTGTCCCCTTTCAGTTGATGTTTAACTGGGATGATTTTTGAAAGAGAGAAAATGTAAGATTAGATACCTAAAAATGCAAAATAACTGCTTGAGATCCAGAGACAGAAACTGACAAAAGTTTTCATAAACTGGGCAAATGGGGCCTCTTGAGATATTAAGCCTAACTATTCCCAAATAGTTGTAAAACTACCTCAGAAACTGAAGTTTTGAGTCCTTCTGTGGCATAATAAAGTTGGTTCAAAGGAAGATGGGTAGTGGTAAATATCTTGACTTCACGCAGCGTTTCAGCAAGTTTCAATACGATTATTTCTTAGAATTTACACTTCTATGTGTTACTGAGGCTTCGTTCCACCTAAAACTCCGAGTTTCCATGCACATGAACCTCATTTGACAGCGGATTTGATGCAGTGTGCCCCCCAGCACGTGTGCAAATATCTGCTTGTCCCCCCAGCAATACCTACGTGAAGGGTACAAACAGAACAAATGCAGCAGGGAAAGCTGTGGTGCAGCAGGGAAAGGGCTGATTCATGGCAGGAATGCCTTTTTCATTTCAAGGAACAAATAAAGGAAACTGTTGGGCTCTTAACAGCTGGCCAAGCGTGTTTAGAAGGACTTGCAAGCAATTAATCCAGATCAGGAGAGGATTAATCTGCAGTTTAAAGCATCCTCCGTGCCCGAGGAGGGACCAGTGTGAAGTGCTCATGAGTGGGGTGGAGAGCTGGTTTGTGAGACTGGGCGTTAAACTATGGATATGAAACCCGATTTTTTGAATTTGCAGACTTTTACATCTTAATCTTCTGTAGTAGATCAGTAGCCTGGGTGAATATGGAGTGAAAAATAGATCATCTCTCACTAGTATAGACCGTAAGAAATGTAAATTGCTTGATATTCAGTATTTATTGCCAGATCCAGGAGTTTGAGTTTTTCAACCTTCAGCAATCAAGACTTCTTAAGCAGAGCAACAGCTTGAAGAACTTAAAATTCTTTTGGTATTCTTTTACAATTTCATTCTATTTTAGCTTGGAAAATAGTTTAATTTGTTTCAAAAGGAGCCCTTGAGGGTTGGGGGAATATTTATAATGAGCAGAATGTTGTTCACTATAGAGTAAATCCTTGAAATTTACCTGCAGGTGTAAAATTATTGCAAATTTCTGAAGATTAATTTCTTTTCAGGAAAAAAACTGCAATAATGTTATTAAACCCAAAAAAGTTCATTGAGATAATAATGTGTATTATAATATCAACCACAGTAAATGACCAGCCATGCAGGAAAGATCATATTCTTTTTTATTTGACTGGTCTGAGCTACAAAAAATTACAGTGAGATTTTCACATTTGAGTAGGAAACTTCCTCCACTCCTCCTGCTGTGGCTTTGCATTTTGATGGGAATATTCTGTTCCGAATTTCTGCCACTGTTTGTAAGAGGCTCTCTGCCTCTTCTGTGACGATTTTCTGTCTTACAGCAATGAAATGCCCACTGCCATCTTCATCATTTTCACAATCTTCCTTCCTCCCCTCAAAAACCCAAAATGAAGCTCTTGAGCAGAGGGAACTGAATCCTCTGGCAGCTTCCCCCTGCAGACCAAAAGCAGCTCAATCTTTGCCTTCTCACACGAAATCCAGGTGTCTTTTTTTGGCCTGGATGCGTGCTTCAGTAAAATTCCCGTGCACCTTGGTGAAATTTTGCCTGCTTGTCTGTTAATATTATTCGTATAAAAATATGGAATTTTGCATACTTGTATGTCATGGCAAGAGCCTCTAATGACAACGGAAAATTGAGGAGAGGTTGTTGGGAGGAAACACTTGAGCTCATCCTGCACAGAAGGACAGAGGCGGCTCAGAAAAATCCTCACAGATGCAGCTACACAGCTGAGAGCCTGGGCTGAACGAGATCCTGGGGGAAAAAGGGAAATCACTGGGAAGTACATGGTAGCATTGCTTTTTCTTGTTTCATTTCCCTTTCTGGACTTTAGCATTCTGCTGTGGTAAACTTGGACTTGCATTTTCTTGTTTGAGCATCTCATGGAGCACGATCTTGGGTGAAGTTAGGATTTTTCCTGCTGTTGCCTGAGCCTAGGCTTCCCATTAGATGTGTGCTCTAGAATCCTCGCAGGGAAGGTTCTCTGAGCAGGATTTTCAGAGGTGTCCTGCTCGGCCTGGAGAGCAGGGTTTGCTCAGGGGGAGGCTGTAAATCAGTGCAGATTTGGGCTAGACAAGCCCTGTGCTCCCCAGTTTGGGATAAAATCGAGGGCTTTCAGGAATAAAACTGCCTTGGAGTCTTGCCCAGTCCAGAGAGCTGCTGGTGCAGACTGGGGTTTAAGGGCCAATATTGCTGAGAAACCGTGTCACAGGAGAAATCTCCTGGGTGGGAACGCCCTGCTGTAAGAGAAGGAGTAAACTCTTCATGCTTCTGGCAATGTCCAAACTCACACTTACACCGTTGTTATTGTTTCTCATTTTATATGCATTTAAATAATCTGCAAGATGAGATATATAGAAGATTTTGTGCAACTCTAGCATTTTTTTTACATCAGCTCTGTGCTGAGTGATTTATCTTTATCACACACTAAAGCCTGAACATTTGCACTTATTTTTCATGGTATTTATTTTGGAAAATATACTAAATTTCTCTTCTCTCACTAGTTTAAATAAAAGAGAGCAAGTTGGCATCTGTCATAATCAAACAGACTGACTGAGGGTGGAATAGCAGTTCCTTCAGCACAAGCCTAAACCAGGGGGTTTCAGAAAAGTCAGCATCACCGTGCACTGAGAGAAGCCACGCCGGTTCAGGAGTGCAAATGTTTTAAAAGAAAATTCTGCCAGACCTGGCCTGTATCGTGTATTAGCCCCTGGCTGGCTTAATTCACCTGGCACGTGCTCAACTCTGACACTAGCTGATTATACCACTCAAAAAGAGAAAAAACAAAGAGGGAGGAAGTATGCGATGTCTGCACCGCTGTTTTTGCATACGAACCCCTTCTGTGTCACGGAACAAGATGCTGACAGATGGAGCTGAGTCAGCTGTTATGTCTGTTGATTATGTGCTTTGATCTCAAATTTATTTTGCTCCCCTTGGCAGCCGAGCTGCTTCTTAATCCATTGATAAAACCTGCTTAATAAGCACTTAGAAGACACTGACATCACCAGAAGCACACTGCGCTGGTGAAATCATGACGTGATGCCCGCAAACCCCAAAGAAGCCTTGTGTTCAAGGCTTCAAGCAAAATGCTTTTTTGAGAAGTGAGTAACAAGCAGTTTTATTCTTGCTTGGCGCAGTTTGATGCTTCCTTGTATTTGTTTCAAATGTGTCAGTAAGGAGAGGACAGCTCAAATAGCTGCCTTCCTATGAAGAATTTGTATCTTGCCGTGCTTTTCTATGTGTTAAGACTATCAGAAACCTTGCTTCACCTTCCTTAATTATGTGTGTTAATACAATTTTCTCGTCATGGAACAGTTTTAGGAAGAGAGCCATTACCTTGTCCTGAGGTGGCTCTCAGTGACTAAACAGGGCTGACAGATTGCCATGGGAAGTGTAGGGAGCTAAAAAGCGGTGTTCCTTTTGTTTGGGCTTTTTCTGGGGTTTTTGTTTGGTTTTGTTGGGGTTTTCTGCAAAAGGTAAAGCTGTCTGGGTTTTTAATTTGAGAATCCCATCGCTCATTAAATTCGTGGCCAGTAAGACCCAGTTAAAGTAATCTGAAGATAGAAATCTTGGCAGGGGGGAGTTATAAATTTCTTGTGTCTTGAGGACTTCATTGCATCAGCATTTTAGCCAAATCAGGTCTTTGCTCCGTCTCTGGCCAGGCTCCTGCTGTCAGCCAGCTGCCCAAAGAGGCTCACAAGGCACAGCTCCCCTGCCATCAGCTGCCTGGCAGGTCCCCTCCTTCCATCACCAGGACGTATTCTGTCAGCAGGGAAGTCGTGGCTTCTGCCAGCTCTGGGAGTTTCCAGTCCTGGAGACCTGCAAGGCTGCAGAGTAGGAAAAATGGCTTTTTTCTTTAGCATTCTCTTCGTCTGGACAGCTGGTTTGATGTCCTGTGGAGGAGTCTAGGTAATTGATTTAAATTAGGTGGGTAAAACTAAGTGACACACACCATAAGAGATTGTCTCCTCCTCGCTGGTCTCTCCTCTAACAAAACACTGAAGTTTCCACGTGAAAGATGTTAGATTCCCCTACAGGGAAATCGTGTTTATTTTAATGCAAGAAATATGAATTAGTGGAGATTATAATTGTGGACAGAGTTCTGGAGTATTTAATTCTGAACCTGGCTATGATAACACATGGAGCTGCTGCTCGGATTCTCATTGAGCTCAGAATAGCTCTTCTGTCTTTTAAGCTGAAGTGACAAGGAAGTTAGAATTTCTTTTTCTTTATTGACCCCGTGACTGTTCACTTGAAAATAGGAACAAAGTATTTTTATAAACTTTGTCCCATGTAATTATGTAAGGGAAGTATTTATAAGCATCTGTGTTCCTGTAGCCTTTTTTATTTTGATAAAGCTAAGTCTAGTAAAATTCCTGAGCAGATATTAAAAACGAGTTCGAATTTTACAATTAACAAAATAGTTTAAATGCAAACATTTTTGTTCGTTTGTTTGGGGTTTTTTTTGGGTTGTTTGTTTTGTTTTGTGGTTTTTGGGGTTGTTTTTTTTGGTGTTTTTTGTTTGTTTGGCAGAGGAAAGGCTGATTTAAGGATATAGGCTACAGGACTGCTGGTTAAACTGTAAATTACAGAAAAGCATGTTGAGGCATGACACTGTTGCACAGCTAACGATCATTCTCTTTGGCTTGTTGCCTCTAGAGGCATATTAAAAAGGGGAGGAGAGGGGGGTGAAGCAGGCAATTTAGAGCCTTTACCAAATAAATACCGATAGGTTTGAAAAAGAAAAACCAACAGAACAAAGAAAGAACACAAAAGACAACAAACGCAGCCCTGCAGAGACTCCCAGCCCCTGGAAATCCAGGACAGAAATCCTCCCAGAGGACAAAATGCTGTTCCCCATCCCTGCCCTGCCAGGCTTGGGGACACGGGAGGTGCCAGGCACCGTCTGTCCCGCAACCCTCTGCAGGGTGGCACTGCCAGGAGCATCTGCACAGCTCGGAGAGGGCACAGCAAGGGCTGCAGGAATGCTGGCACGGAAAAACGCTCACCTGGAGCTTGCTCTTTCCGGGAGAAGAAAAAGGAATTTTCATGCACGTGGCAGGGGAGGAGGTAACACGTATTTTATCTCAGGAAGTTCTCAGTTGAAGAAAGAGAATTAACTTTGTGGGGTTTCTCTCGCTTTCCTCTCGGGAAGGCTTTGGGCTTGTGACAAACATGAGAGAAAAAAAAAATCCCCACCATTTAAACACACTCTTCATGTATTTTTAAAAATTAGTTGCAATAAGTGATCATCCTCATTACCCTAAATGTCCATTAACTATGATTATTAAAGAATCTGATCTTCAGCTTCTGGATGAAGATGGGTTTTTTTCTTGATGATGTTCCCACATGTATGGAGTTCTGAACGTTTTAACATTTTAACATTTTTAATATCATTTTCTAAACAATAAGTGGTCATGATTGATGCTCTAGCATCTAAAAAAGATGGAAAAAAATTGAGATCACGGTACAAACCAGATTCTTAGCTGAATGTTGTTGTGAGCAGCTCTACACTTTGACACTGAAGTTTTCATCTTGGACTGCACCGCTGGCAGTCCTCACCAATGATTGAGCCAATTCACTTTCCCAGAGTGTCTCAAAAATAGAATATCTTGTCTCCTACCATCTTCTGATTAGAAAGTATTGTTTTACAGCTGTAAAGAAAAAGGAAATGTTTAAAACTCAGATTGAAAACACATGTTTGGCTGGAGGGAATGCTGGGATAAATTCAACAGCTGTGGATTTGCCATATATTTAGTGCTGTGGCCACGAAAACTTGAAGTAGTATTTTTTGGTTTGGGTTTTGCTGGTGATGGGTTTTTTTGTCTTATTCCTTTTAGATAAGCAGATCTTAATAAAAACTTCTGACTTTTTTTACTCTCTCCTTACAACATTAATGATGAATGGGACACAGTAACAGGCAAACTGGTTGCAATGCACATGCTGAGGAGGGAGGCCTGGGCCAGGAGTCAAACATTCCACATCAGTCTGCAAGATTAAAATGTTTGCAGTTTAGCGTTTTACACGGTTTTGATTGGAGTCCATCCAGATATTTGCATGCAAAGAATTATTGCTCAATGACAAATTGTGTTGATACGATCTAGGATGTCGGGAAATTTCCACTCCAGTATGGTCGTGTGCCAAGTATGATACCTCTTGGGAATGATAGAATAAATGATGTATTCTGGCCTTGAAAGATCGGTGGACAGCAAAAGCAATTTTCTGTAATTTGGAAAAATCACAGTTTCTGTATCTCTCATCAGAGGCGATTATCATTTTTGCAAGTTTGTGCTAAGGTTGGAATACAAAAAGCTGAAACCCTGAAGCCTCTTGCAGGGTTTGTAGAATACCCCTCCCCTCAGGAATGAGGGTCTGTGCAAACAGCATGACTTGGGCTACCCATGCTCCAAAGTGAGATTCTGCAAATGTGGTGTAAGTAGCACCTTCTTCCTAAACAGATCAGATACCAATGAGGGATTTTCTTCGTGTGCTCTGGTAGCTAACAATTCCATTTAAAACCTGATCTTCTCCCCTCTATCCTGTATACAGCCTAGCTGAAACCAGGACGATTTTCTACTCCATAAATACTACTCTGGAGTTTTTGAGTGTGCACTTATTTCTCAGCCTCACTCACCTCCTTGAACTCTGTTTCTCATGGTGGGAAAGTCCCTGAACCCTTTGGATGACAGTAACCCACTCCTACAGTGAGGGCAGCACGGCTGGCAGCACACAGAGGTTATTCCATAAACCTTGGAGAAGCTGCAGTTCCGTGAGGAGCAATTTGATGCTGAAGTGCCTCAGCAGGAACATTTTGCTTTAGAAAGCCTGAGCTGACTGGGCTGATGGGTATTTGACAAAAATTGTTCGAAGGAATGCAGGTCTGGCTGTTCCGGATTTTAGCACCAGCTACTGAAAATAAGCCACGCAAGATCAGCCAGGAAGTTGTACTATGAGGTGCTTGGGAGCTCCTCCATGAGCCAGACTTAGAGCTAGTAGTGATAGGTTTCCTACAGTTTTCCTTGCTCCTCTTGCCTTTCCAGCAGAATCTGCATGGAGGAAATTAAGCCTGAAAGAGAGGTGTGAAAATTAAGTGTATTTGTTGAATATAACAGTAGCATTCTTCTGCCTTTTTGAAAAAGGAAACACGTCAGTTACATAAAATGCTAGTTTTTAAGCTGACTGGCTACCAAAGAAGGAGTCTCACACTTTTCAAATCGAGTTTTGAGGCTGAAAATTCATTTTTCTTTACTGGACAAGTGATACCTGGAATTTCAGCACTAACTAGAGTGGGAATCTTTCAGATTATTTAATTCACTTGTGCTCTTTGCAAAGGTTTTTTATTTGGCAGTAAACCAATCATAGGAACAAGGATTACTTTGTGTGTATTGTGATGAGATTACACGTAGCATTTATGGCATTTCATGTTTCTGTTGGAATATCACTGACATCACGAAGCAAGTTGAAAAGGCTTAACTTTTAGAATGACAGCTGAAGTCTTAACACCGAAATCTCTTTGATGATTAGATGAAATGTTTTCTGTTGAGAAAGAGCGATATGGGAAAAGAGAAAGGTGCTAGGGGGATTTAGGTCTCTGTCAACGTTTTAATTGCACAGCTCGTGGGTTTTAGTCACCCTCCCTAATCTTGCTTTGTGCACAGCTTCTCTTTGCTTCCGTTACGTTCTCGTGGAGCTGCTGCCTCCAAATCTCTGCACAAGTCACACCACTGCAGGAAACAGTAGTGTTAGTACTACTTAAAAAACAGCTGGAGTTTGTTTTGGTCTTGATTTGCTGTTTTGGGGGGTTTGTGCTTCTTTAGGCAGAGGGAGGGAAAATGTTTTCAAAGTAACTTCTCAGTAGTTATCCAGCAGAGGATTATAAATGTTTTGTGGAGTCCTGTGTAAACCCCCACTTTGTGAGCTGTTGCTGTGTGATGGGTTTTATTTTGTGGGCCAGTTTGAATGGTGACAGCTCTTAATGAGGTTTGTCCCACGGCTGCATTTGTCGCTTAAAACACTGGCCTTGTGAGGAAAAGATACAGGTTTTTGGTTTCGAGGGTGAGTTCTGTTTGTACAGAGACAAAAATATCACTTTTAACCTTTTCAACACCTTCCCCAAAACAACCCTCAGCCTACAGGTAGACCCTCTACCTGCCATGAAGCACTTTGGCTGTGGTAAGGCTCCCAGAGACAATGAATAAATCTGTCAGGCACTGGTTTTAAGCAGGGATAATAAATATAAGCATAAATATGTGCAATCCTGTGCCCCTCGTCTTGCAGTCCTGAAAGGCTGGAAATACCCACATTTAAGCTCAGTAAATACATTGCTTGTAGAAGTGGAAATGCAGTTTTAGTAGCTCTCCAGCAGTTCAATGTAGTTTATTTGCATGCTGAACTCTGTGAACAATTTCATCTATTCATAAATGGGACGTAAAAATGCTGCTGCAAAAATCTCTCTGAGGGTGACGCAAACTCATTAAAACTCAGAAGAAAATTAGAATAGAGGTGTTTTACTGTCTTTAGTGGCTTGGAGTGGCTTAGAGTCAGTCAATCTCGTCATTGTGATGATGTGAGCACATACAACTTGTATTTTCACCGACCAGGCTGGGCTTGCTTGTAGCACAATGCATTTTTCCATTCGTGCTGTTCTCTGAACTGCGAATTTCTTTCTTCATCTGCATTGCTCTTTTTTCTCCGCTGTGTCCTAATTTTTAATGCCTTCCCACCGCCCCCCAAAATCTTTCTTCCCCGTTCTTTCTCCCCAGCTCTTGTCATTCCTCTGTGCCTACTGAGAAGATTCTGCTGCCTGCTGGCTCAGAGGTTCATGTGAAACGAGTTCCCGACCTCTCCACTTCCTTCAAGGCAGCGGTCACCTCCCAGCTGGCACGAGCTGTGGAAATAAAATAGCTGGGAGCTCTAGGAACGGAGGCAGGGAGCAGGAAAAGCTCAGCCCAGGGCCATGCAGCCAGTGTGTGGGAACAGGGTTTTTTTTATCTTTCCCCCTGCTTCAGGAGCTGGGGCGAGCAGCCTCGTGCCTTGCTCTCCAGAGCATGCAGGCAGGGAAAAAATCCAACATCCATCCTCCTCGGTGCAGAGATGGCATCAGAAAGGGCTGGCACCTCCAGGCATATCTCCACGTGGTTTGATTTCATAGTCTTTGCTGCAGGATATTCCAATAAGAGGGATAATAACTGGTTTGGGCTGACTGTTTTAATGGCTGTTTTTGTTACGGACTGAATGACCAGCTACAATTTTCTGTAATTGCCTGTAGTTTTCCTTGGACTTATGCAAGCTCTTTCCAATCAGCCTGCTTTCTGAAGGCTTTTCAGGAAACAAATCCCTTTATGTGCAAGGAGAACAAGAAGTCAGATCTATGAGGAACTGAGAAAAAAAAATCCTCCAAACTCTTACAATAAACCAGCAATAACCCAACATTTTGTGCAATTCAAAACACTGCTGCTGCCATTTTTGCTGAATATCATGGAAGGATGTGACAGGGGTACATAAACCAAATTTGCTTATTTTTCAATAGCAGATCTAATAGTATTTTTCTTGGCGATTGTACTCATCCTCCTCTTACAGATATATATTTTTTTTAGACAAATGCCTTTGCTGCTTCAGCATATAATTTCTTCTTTGGTGGGCTTTCCTAACATGACCTAGCATTTCTTGCTGCAGAAGTTGGTAACACTGTCAAAACTCTCCTCAGTTACTCACTCTTAGGAAAAAGTGTTGCTCTGTTTTTTCCTCCCACAGTGGGGTTTTTCAGTGATTCATTTCTCTTTGGAAGTATTATTGGGCTTGATCTCATCCTTAATTTGCTCTGCATTTCTCATAAGCTCACAGCCTGTTGGTTTCAGAGAGGTGCCAGTGTTCATTTTTCATTTGAATTGGTTGCTGTTTACAAGCCAAATGCTGACAGATGTGGTTGCGAGAGCCTCGCTGTTTTCTTTTTCGCGAAGAATGTTGATTTTTGTGGTGGCGTTTGCGGATATATTGATCCCAGGCCTGTCGGTGTGCACAGCAGAGCTCACACCAGGGATGCAGGGCACGACCTCCGTGGGGTTCCAAGACCTCTTGAGAAAGGTTCCAGCTCCTTGACGAAGGCCTTGACAAAGCTGCTTACTGGTAAAACTCCCACAAGTGGAAACTTGTTGGGAGGAAAGCAGATCCAGGTGGCTATTGTGTAAATGTGGGGAGACCTTGCCTGAAAGGTTGTTAAACAGAGGGAAAATTAGAAGAGGATGAGTAGATGTTTTAGCTTGTCCTCAGTTCCAGGCTGTTTGCACACAGGGAGAGTTGTCTGTGAGAAATTGGATACGGAGATAATTTTGCACTTGTGACTGAATAAATTTAATTAAAGTTATTTATTCCTCTTTCTCCCACAAACCTTTAGTATCTTTACGTGTCTGTTAGAGGGTCATTAGAGTGGAAGCATGTGGTTTATTCCCCTTTTCTATTTTACTAGGACTAATAAAAATGCCAGGTTTCAGATGTGCTCCAAGCCACTGGGGACATGTGAGTGATCACTGATGGGGAACTGGCTTCCACTTGTAAATGTTGGATAGAGCAGTTTTTCAGTTCATTTTGATCAGACACGTTTGGAAGAAACTTCTCCTATTACTGCATTTTTTTTAGGATTTGTTGGAGAGACCATACTGTTCATAGATTTTCTTTTTTTTTTAAGAAGTACTCAACTTCATCCCTCAGTGAGATTCTTTTCCACCTGGGTGGTTGTAGTTTCATTTTGTGCAAAATACGGGGTTTTACTTTGGCCTATTCAGGGAAATGTCACCTCACACACAAATACCCACATCAGCCTTAAGGCAAAATATCACTTTACTTTCCAGAATCTTGGAGTTAGAAGATGATACTCCTTCAACCTCACTCACAAAGCTAAAATGATTTCAGAATTTCCCTTATATCTGTGTTGGTGACAATTATTTTCCTTCCCACAGCATGGAGAATTTGGATATGAGATGTCTTCATTCCTAAAAGAAATTTTGGTGAATTTTGTATTTGTTTGATTTCAAGGGCATAAAAATTCATAAGTAAATGAAAAAGGCACCAGAAATATTTTGGTTTTATAATAGATTTCTGAATACATTCAGAAGTATTAACAAGCTGACCTAGCTTTGGCTTCATAGAGTGACCTAATAGTGAGAGAATGTCTGAATGTTGACCTTGTTTATTTTTGAAACGTTCTGATAGCAGAGCTTAGTCCATGACATTTAGTAGCAATGTAGCTTTGCCTTTTCTACGTGTTCTTCCTCCTGGATCGTGGAGCAGATTTGCTGTGGGGTTACTTTCAGAGAGCTGTGGCCTGGAAATGCGAGGTCACCACTCTCTGGTTTGAGTTCATCAACACAGCTTCACTTTTTTGCTCCTGTTTATCTTGCAGGAGGTTGGGGAAAGGAGGAGCAGCCCAAAGTGTGCTCAGCACCCACTGAATTAAAGGAGGAACAGCCCAAAGTGTGCTCAGCACCCACTGAATTAAAGGAGGAACAGCCCAAAGTGTGCTCAGCACCCACTGAATTAAAAGAAGAACCGCCTAAAGTGGGCTCAGCACCC